>JANIHZ010122856.1:0-13209 GCA_027478365.1 Erythroxylum rufum | reverse complement strand
TTGTAAGTTTTAGTGACCATCTATAGCCACCAAGTATTGATTGGTCGGTAAAAAATATACGTAACTTATATATTGCAGCCAAATAATTTTTGGTTGCAAAATGTATATAAATAGCAACCATTTTACTATGGTTGCTGAGAATTTGGTTGCTAAAACCAACCAAATTCTCTTATAGTGCACTACCAAAGAGCAGCTGTGAAAGGGCATACAAAATAAAAATGATTTATTACTCTAAATTGTTGCATAAGACATATAACTTATCTAGAATATAAAATATGCACTTGTTTCCTGTTACTAGTGTCTTATGAACTACTAGCCAAAGTATAAAGGAAGATTTGGGGGTGTTGGGGGCTTGTCAAACCATATTGCACGAAGGTTCCTTTTGTTCACAATGCACAAGTAAACATACGCAAGATTGATTATTGAATGCTTTTTATTTATGCATAATCTATATCCCATTTGTCTGACCACTTAATCTTGGCACCTGATGGATTGTTTTCTTCTCCAGAATAAAAGAAAATTTGCATCAATCTCTCAATGGTCTTAATTATATAAATAGGCAGTGATGGATGCAACGTCTAATAAATATGTGAAGACGTTTGAGAGATGAGTTGATTAATTGTAGTCGCGCAGCTAGAAATAGAGACTTGTTGCACCAATTTCTCAATTACTTCTTCTATAAGGCTTCAACTAGATGCTGACACTCCCTAAAGACAAGTATTTTGGTGGTCATAGAAATCCCCAAGTATTTAAAAGGAGGAGTCTCATGCTTAAAACCTGTTAAAGAGCTAATAAACTCGATCATATTTTCACATCTTAAAGACAAGGATGCTACTTTTTACTAGGTTATTACAAAGCCCAGATAGATCTTAAACTCTTTTAGAGAAATGGTGAGGAACCAAATGGATTCTTAAGCAACTTCATATAATAATAGCATGTCTTCTGCAAACAATAAGCTTATAATATTCAATTTTTGATATTTATGGTAAAATTTGAATAGATCTTCTACAATTTTAATAAGCTCTATAATTTTTGTAAGGATTTCAATGCAAAGAGTGGAGGGATATATAGATAAGGGATCCATTTATCTCAGATCCTTTCTACTTCGAAAAGCTTAGAATATGGTTATTATAAGAAACTGTTAATATTTATTATGAGATCCATCAAATGAATTTGGTAAGGAGCCCCAGGATTCTAATGAAACAAAAAGAGAAGGCCAACTAACATAGTCAAAAGTTATATTAAAATCAACTTTGAGAGTACATCTCTTGATTCCCAGGCTATTAGGCTAAGTTTTAAAGAGTTCTTGTGGAATTAGAATGTTATCACCAACAGTTCTTCTACGAAAGAAGGCAACCTTGATAGGGGTTAATGATTTCTTCAATAATAGGCTTTAAATGGGAGGCTAGGATCTTAGCTATAACTAGCAAAAAAACATTACAATAGGGGATTAGTTTATAATCAACTAGGGAAAAAGGGTTTGGTGGTTTTAGGAGTAAGGAAAATATTTGTTTTATTTAGTTACAATTGGGGAAGAATTCTTGAGAGGTGTTAATGATAGTGTGCCTGTTAAATCTCTTATCACATTTTTCCAAGATTGATTGGAGGTAGCAGTAATGCCCCCAAAACTAAGGGCCAGAGTGGCCTTTTGAAGCATTAGAACCTAGAAAAGAACATAGGGAGGAATTAGGAGCATTGTATGTTAAACATGTAAGGTTTAAATCATGCATCTTATACATAATATATATCAAATATATACAGTGAAAAATAAAACAGAACCTAAAAAAACATATCTAATTATGCATATAGATATAAAAAACAAAAGCATGAAATGTAAGATGTTTACATACCATTCTGACAATCTCCTTCGTTCTTTAATCTTCTCCACATTGGGTTGTCATAAACCACAACGATCAACATAGACCGTTTCTAATGAAAATCCACACGAAGATAGAAGGATGAAACCTCACTAGAAGATGGCTAGAATTCTTTCTTTATGCTAGAAAAGACAAAAACTCTTATGAGAGTTAGAGAGAAAAAGTGTGTGTGTGTGAGAAAAGAACCTATCTTTTTCTTGTGTCTTACACAAGATGCACAAAAATCATCTATATTTTTTGCACCATTTGGCCTTCCATAACCCCCATCACTAATGGAGAGTTATGGGAAGTTAATGGTCATATAACATGCATTAATGGAAGTTATGGGAAGTTAATGGCCAAATTGGCAGCCAACAACACTTGTTTCTAATCCATTCAATGCAATGTTTTCTAACACGATCACATCACGATACAATCCTGAAACACTCTCTCATATCTTGAGTTACCATTCAGGATCATTTTACTCATCCTTCGGATCTCCTATGTGTGTGACCCATTAGGTTCCCGGTTATGTTGGTCATTTGAATTAACATTTAATTCAAGTAAGTCAAGAAAGGTATCTAGCAACACGTCATAACCCCTAATTGATCAGAAAGTCAGTGATTTGGCTACGAGCCATTCCATACACAATGTTGCCATGCAATTCGTCCTTTCAACATCTATACCCCACTTGATTCAGAGTATGGTCAAAGAGTTAACTCCCACTAGATTGACTATGTCACATCGAGTCCGAGTGATATTAGATCTTGTCTTAAGGATCTCATTACTCTATGTATCATTGAAGACTCTCTTTATGACACATATTTGTTCTGGCTAGAGACTCCCAAGTAATGACCCCGACATGAGGCTGTAGGTATCATCTCCTTCTATAAGGAGTGGTGAATCCTTTATTGGCTACTCAATTACCTCTGAATACCTCAAGCTATACTCAATCATCACCCTATGAGTAACCCCTGAAAGGCACTTATAAATGGAGTCAAAGCATAGGATCAGTATTTGAGATATCCTTGAGCACCTCAAGTCAAAGGATACTTGCACCATTGATATGATAAGATTATCATTGACACTGGAATAGAATATCCATATGATTGTCTCATAGTAGGTCAATCTAATATAGTTAATACCCTTAGTAAACATCCATATGTTAACTCTAAATAACTCATGTCTACAACTTATGAGATCTACTGCTTGATCGAATCAAGGAGTATAACATGTGCTAGTCTATCCAGAGCAATGATATACCATCTCATTAATCTTATGACTTGGGAAAGTTTATATACTAATATAATTACAAATGATAGAAATCTCATTATGGTTTCCTCCATGCTATGTTTTGTATCATAGACTTCATTAAATCAATTTAAGATCAACATCAAATCTAGAAATGTATGAACATCGAAATAATAAAAAATGCCTTTATTAATCATAAAATGATTTGTATAACAAGTGCTGAAGGTGATTGCCTTTAGAGCACTTATCTAACAAAATAAGGAAGTTAAGAGGAGGAATGAAGTTAAGTTGATCACCAAAAGTGGGAGGAGGGAAGGGACTGATAAATCTTAAATGCATCGTGTTTCAGGGTATAGTTTGATTTGTGTTTATCTGTTCATTCGATTGTTTAGTATGTGTTTTCGGTAAAATTGTGTTAGTTTGTGAATTATTTAGGTTTAAGTGTTTTTATGGGTTAGTATAAGTATTTGAGCTTAATTATTATGTCTTTGAGGTACCTTGATGTGTTTGTTAGTGTTTCAGGGTGAACAGTGAAGAACATAAAAATTCTAGAAAGACTTAGACCGAAACAATGGCCCACGATCGTGGCCCATACTGCTACGATCGTGATAGAAGCGAGGGAGACAGCCCACGATCGGGGCCAAATTGCCACGATCGTGACAGAAGCATCAGATTTGGCTCATGATCATGGCCTTCTTACCACAATCATGACAGAGAGCTTACATTTGGGCCACGATCGTGGCCTGCATCGGACAGATGCGGAGACAAATAGAAAAGTCAAAATTTGAGGGTCTTTTCGGACCTTTTCAACCTAAAAAAAAACCTAGGGCTGCCACAAACACATCATGTATAAAATGAACAAGACAAAAGAGGAAAGGAGTTTCTTACATTAGCCACCATCAATAAACCTTAGAGAGAGTTCACAGAGAGATTGAGAAAGAAACGAAGGAAGAGAGACGAGGAGAAGAAGTCGATGTGAAGTACTTCCCGAAACAGGAGGTTTCTCGACATTGCTGCCTCTTTCATCTGTTCAGATATGGTTTGTAGTGTATTTCAATTTTGTTTATGTATAGAATAGGGATAGTTGTTGAGATATGATTTTATGGATGTTGAGGAATGTCAAAACTCACTTTCGGGTTGTTTTTATTTGATTCAATAAAAGTCTTATTATTTATGTTATATGGATTCATTGTGATTGATTTCTGCACTTTCATAATTCAGTGATAGACTAAGAGGGTGAATCAAATGAAAAATAATTAAATTGGGTTAACGAAAGTTTGGTGATTTAATAAGAACAAGAAATCAATCAAATCGGTAATTATGTGAAGAACGATCTCACATAGGTTTCTGACAGTCTAGTGAAAAACTTCATATCTAATTACGGTTTGGATAAATTATGAATTGAGAAATTGCAATTTTCCATAATATGATTAGGGTTTATAATTTAGGGATATTGGTTAGTTGTGCATTAGTATGTATTTTTCTAAGTATTTGTTATGTATTTGTTGCATGATAGGTTAGTATTATTTTGTTTTAGAACTTGTTTTGTGTGTTTTTGTTTAGTTTGATCTTCATGGTTGTTGTTTTGTGTTTGATATTTTTTTAGGGTTGGAATTGATCATTTTAGTGTAGGAATGGAGGGTGGACACCTTTCTGATTGAGCTAGGGACTAAAGGAAGAGAAGAGAAATGGAGTTGATGAAAAACAAGAACCCACGATTGTGAAAAAGGGCATGTTTTCCACAATCGTGGGAAATCTATGGAGAAAATTTATGTTAAGTTAACCCATGATCGTGGGAAGCACGAGTATAATTCCACAAACGTGGGAACTGGAAGTCGAAGAGACATGCGGGTTTTTTGTATTTTTTAAGTTTTCGTGACTTTATAAGACATAGAATCCCGAGAGCTACCAGAGGGTCGTGGATGTAACATCCCGTTTTTCCGTGTTAAGGGTTAGAACCCTAGAATACTGTACGTGAGAGATACCAATGAGAATATTAGAAAAATGCATTCTGTATTCTTACATAATGTTAGCATACACACACATGAATTTGATTATTGCACATATTACAATGATTTGTTCATGCACTCATTTGACACTTTCTAGGTATAAATGATTGTTTTAATATGATTATCATGTGAATTATATATTATGTATCTTAAAAATTGAGTTGACGTGTATATGTAGTGACTTAAAATTTTTGCTGAAATTTGAAAAAATTATGAAATTATGGGTATTTTTGGACTAGAAAAATGCCAAGTGGAAGAACAATTGATAATGGTAGTAGAATTAAGTGTCAAATGGTAGTGGAAAATTTTGATAAGTGACATTAATATTTAATGACAAGTGTCATTGAAAATTAGGAGAAAATTAGGTTGAAAATTGGAGACAAATTGACTAGTTAAATAAAAGACCAAGGAAAGACCATAAGAAAGTGACATGTGGCAAGTGACAAGTGTCAATTGACATACCACATATGTTAACCTACGTTGTTATGCTAAAAGGCCATCTATTCTTTCATTTTGTTTTGTCCAAATGCTCCCATCTTCTTTTTCTTCTCTTCTTTTTGTAACATCCCATTACTTGTGGGAAAGTTAGAATAGTAAATATGAGGGATTAATGAGAGTTTAGAAAGGCATTTCCATGCTCATGCGTAATATGACATACACATATGCATGAATAGTAAATTTTTCTGCACATGAAAGTAATTGTACATGCATTCATGAATAATTCTGGTTATAATTGGATTGAGTTGTGATTTTTAGAAATTTTGAGAATTTTGAATTTTATTTATATTAGAAATATTATTGATTGTGAAATTGTAATATTTGTGAATTTTGGATTTATTTCAAAATTTATAGAGTATTATGGAAAATAGGAAAAAGACGAATAGAAATCTAAAGAAGATTTGGAGATAGTTAGATTGTAAAGATGAGAGTTAAATGGAGTTAGTTTCAAAAGGAACTAAGTTAGAGATTAGGCATTAGGAAAGTGACAAGTGTCACTGACTAAGAGATTTTTAGAACCTTGTAGAAAGTAAGTAATGATATTTTTGAGTTAAAAGACTATGTTTTCCTAAGTTCCTTTTTTATCATATCACCTTCTCTGAAATTCTTCCCATACACAGAGTTTTTCATCAAATACCTTCTGAGAAATCACTTTATTTTTCCTTCCTCTACCATACTGCTATTTGTCTTTTCTACCTAAGGAAAACCAGAAGTTGGTTAGTTTACACAGAGGAGTCCGTGATTTTACATGGAGTTAGGGCTTGAAGATAGTTGAAACTTTTGGACTTTTCAACAAGTAAGTAGTGAATAAATTTGTTAGAGTTGTGGATTTTTGAAATAAACTGTTGACTTTATGATTATGGCATTTACGTATATATATATATATATTCATAAACACTGTGTTAATGGGATGAAAATTGTGGATATGGTGTTATTTAGTTTTTAATGGATTGTTAGTGACCAGGGGATGTGGAAATGAATTTTGGAGTTGAAATCGCAATAAAATGGTGTATGAAGTGAGTGTAGAAAATCAAAGAATGAAAAGGTGATATACTTTGTTTCTTGTTTGTTTTTCACTGTGCATGAATATATATATATGTGTGTTTATGTGAGTTGGTGTTTTCCTTAGAAATGATCAAGAAAATGATTTTTGAGTTGAAGAGTAGTTGTAAAATGATGGTTTAAGATGGGAATGAGTGTTTAAATGAAAGTTGGGAGGAAACATGGAGATTGAGAACAAAAGTTAAAAATGTAGAAAAAGTGACAGAGCATGAATATGATGAACATGAATTTTTAGCTTTTGATTAAACTTGTATATTTTGGGGTAATATAAATATATGGTGAATAAGTCAATTGAAATGGAGTAGAAAAAAAACTAGAAATAAAAATTTGAAGTGTTGGATTTTAGAGAATGAAGTCTGGAAATTTTCTAAGAATGAACAGTGGAGAGTTAGATTTTTGATCTGAAACTTCTGTGATTTTTCTATACTGATATAGAGAAATTTTGATAAAATGGTCTTCATAGAAGTTGTATATTATTCTTTTATCTTTCCATTGATATAAAGTTTGTAAATTTTGGAGTTTTGGATCAAAGGTTATGGAGTTTGGAAGTTGAGTTTGTGGATGCAGTCCTGGTTTGGAATAGTCTATAGTGTGTTTAGAATAACTTGCAGAATATTGAACCAAATTGCATGAAACTGGTTTCATTTGAATGTTAAGACATAAGGGAATAATTTTCTAGAAGAAAGTGTGGCCTAAATCCTTCGTTTTCATTGTCAAAATGATCGAGTAAAAGTGACCCGAAATTCTGTTTTGGAAAGAGTTGGAGAAAATGGAAGAGAAGTAGCAGATGCAATTTATAATTGAGTAGAATTTGCCGTCGTGCTTAAGCACGACGGTGACATTGCTTAGTGGGTTAGGAAGTCAAGCATGAGGGTGACATTGCTGAAATTGGTTAGAAAGCACCTTGGTGGGTTGGGAAGTCACTCTCATGCTTAACTAAAATTGGTTGGAAAGCACCGTCGTGCTTAAGCACGACGATGACTTTGCTGGTTTGGCCAAAGAGTTGACTCACCTAAACAACCTTCCTTATTTTGACCATAACTTCTTCTCCTAACCTCCAAATGACGTGGGACTTAAACCAATGGATTCCTAACACATTTTCATACCTCTCCGTGAACATTTGTAGCATTCTGATTTTAATTGAAAAAGATTGATCAAATCAAAGTTTGGAATCTGTTGGAATAGTGAAATAGGATTATGTCATTGAACACACTTCAGTATTTTGATTATATCTGAACCTATAGGATTCCAAATGAGATGATTTTGATTTGGTGTAAATTAGAGATATAGTTATACAAATTGTCTCGAGAAGTATAATTTTGATTCAATTTCTAAGATATTGAATTTCTGGATGGAAATTGTACATAGTACACTGTTTTTGAATGTGAACAACCCGATAATGTTTGAGCTATATCTTCAAATTACTGAACTAAATTGAGTGATTTTGGTATCAATAGAAATTTAAGACATTGGAGAATAACTATCTAGAAGGAAGTGTTGCATAATTTTGCCATTTACCTTATCAGAATTAGTATGAAAAGTTGACCCGTATGTGTATTAGAAGAAAAATCTGAAGTAGTCAATGAAGTTATAAAATGGTTTTGACATTGATTTATTATGGTCCAAATTATCAGTACACATGGTATTAATGAGAGCTTTGATATCTGAATGATTTGTTGATAAGAATCACAATAAAATACCCTAGATTTGTCTTGAACATGCATTGTACATACTTCATTTCATTCATGTGCATTATTAAACAATTATGATTGTGCAAAAATGTGATATTTGCGAATGTATTTTGTATGTTATAAAGGAGCACTTTGGATGCCAGTCAGACATTGCCGGTCCACCCAGGCAATAGCATTTTGGAGCATACTGTAAGTCAACCTAGATGATTTCTTAGGATTGATTTGATTTAATTTGTTAAAACTTCTAATATTTTAAAATTGATTGCCATTTGTTTATGAATTCAGGACTTGAATTGTTCGAGGAGACCAATATTCGAGAATGTATTTGAAGTGCTTTGATTGTGGTTTTGACTACTATGGAATTCTGAATGCTATGTAAATCCTCAACGAATGTTGAATACCGGACTTAGGTCCAATGATTATGAGCTTTGTTTGAGCATCATATGTGATTGTGATATATGAAATATATATATTTGATGCATTTCATAAAATGCATGTTAAGATAAAGGCGTTATGACTTGAGTAGCCAGTATGAAGTGCTTCCACGTAGTGCTTTGCTCTGTGATTTCTGATTCAGCACGTAGAGCCATGCTCTGTGATTCTGTTCTAACTGAGCCCTATGGGCCGATATTTGTATAAGTATGTGATAGGCACTGAGTCATAATAATAAGAACGAATGTGAGTGTCATGCATATAACATTATAAGACTGAAATTCATGAATGATTTGCAAAGTCATATTGAATGACTATATGATATGCCATGTTATGTGAGTATCTGAATAATAATTGTATGCTTAGAATGAATAATTGTACAATATGTGATGTGTGTTTGTGATCTGGTTAAATCATCAATGATGGTTCACTCATTGAGTTCGCAAAACTCATCAAAATTGCAATGTGGCTTTTCAAGTATTCTAAAGCTCTCTAGAAAGGCTCCAAGTAAGAGTTTCAAGTCGGGATTAGTTTGTGCCTGCATATGTAGTTCGATATGTTGTATTGATAAGTGTAGTCTTAAGTTTTGTACAATGTATATAAAAATGGTTTTTGAAATGTAAAGACATTATGTCTAGAGTGTTTTGTATTTGTAATGGGCCCCACGTGATTAGTGAATCTCTGATGAGTTACTTACTGGTTGTTACGTATAACTAAAAATGTTTATGAATGAAATTGTGCCCAATTTGGTTATGGATTTTCGTACATTATGTTTGTGATTTAAAAAAAATTATACCGATTTTTGACTGGTTGAGTGTTCTAATACGCCACCCTCGCGGGGCACGAACTCGGATATCACCTATAGATGTCGGACATGTGTCTTGCGGGAGTGGGGTGCTACACTTTTAATCCACGACATCTTCATTCTCACAACTGAACCCCTTCATGTTGATTTTTGTTAAAATTCTACAATACCACTTCAAGATCCTTACTATCCCTTCTTGTTACGAGGAAAACATAGCCTATTCCTCCTTCAATAATGATGATCGTATGATGGTTGGAGGCTAGTATTTGATGATTTGAAGAAGCTTTCGAGCTAAACATGTAAGTTAAACTTTGTTCTTCATGGGTTATCTAAATAGAAGCATATATGATGATAGTTGGTGATAAAATGATCATGAAGAAATGAATGTGTTTATATCTTGTTCCTCTATGATTTATGAACAATAATGTTTGATCTGCTATTGAGACAATTTTTAGCTGGAATGATCATTTTAAATGTTGAAGAATGAATGCAGAAATTTATAAATGGGTGATATATGTTCATGTTCTGTTTCGAGGTGTGATCACGTGGATTATTGGTAGCTATTATAATTGGCCCCTGAATTTTTTTATTATTATAAGCATGATTAGATTAATTTTGGATTCTTGCTAGAATAGTTCTATTGAAATTAATTAGCTTGTTAATGTGGGCAAGATAATATGACACGGGCTTAGGGCTTTGAACTATTAAAGTAGTGGGAGAGTGTAAGGCCAATTTTGGCAAGTCACTTAAGTTTAAAAACCATAAGGCATTAAAGTAAGGGCAATAGGGGCTTTATGCAATCATTAATGGTGTAAAAGAGAAGAAAATGGGGTGTCTTGCATTTGGAATAGAGAGGAAACGAAATTGAAGAAACAAGGGAGAGAGTTTCGCGAGTTTAGGGAAAGGAAGAAGAGCAAGCTAGGTTTTGATTTTTCTTAATCTTCAAGAGGGATTTTGAGAGTGAGCAAGAAGGGAAAAAGGAAGTGGAAGATGGGAGCTTCCATTAGAGCCAAGAAAATCATTGTTTGGTGAAGACTTAAGGTAAGTTGATTTTAATCTTTTGGAGTTCTGAAAGGTTTTTGGTTCAAAGAGCTTAGGAAAGATATGGGTATAAGTATTCTAGGATAAATTTCATGCATTTGGTTCTTTGGGTTTTCCAATTTGAATTCTTTTGATTTGGTATTTATGTCAATGTTGAAGAAAATCAAGAAGGACAAGAAGAGCAAGAGGAGTGGCATTTTTTAGCAGGCCATAATCTAGAAATTCAAGGTGGGTTACATTTTTATGATTTAATAATAAGCTATTAATGTCTTTTTCAAGAAGTGGAAATAAATGAGTTTCAACTACTTCTAAATATGCATTTATTGTTGTTTGAGTATTTTGAAAATATGCTGCATATGGTGTATTATGAAAATGATTTTTTAAAAAGGTATTAAGCTTAAGAAAATAAGTTTCCAAAATATGCCTTTATGGGCATTATGTTTTACAAGTCATGAAATACATGTTATGTGGGTTTGTGGTGGTCCCCTAAGATAAGTCAAGTGCACTTAGACAAAAAGGCTTCTCCCGCCTGGCCGCTAGTGGCATGAAGCTCCTTCATAGACTACCGTAAGTTCACGACTACGTAAGACCATTATGTGGAAATGGGTAGTACGTTTTATTTTGGATCCACCCAAACCAAATTTGACGTGCCTATGTGTTTGTGATATGTTAAAAATAGTGATGTACACATGTTATGCATTCTTCTAAGTTTTACAATGAAAATGATTATTGTAATGATTTTGCTTGTTACCGATTGTAAAAGTGTTACCCACGAGCTTTAAGCTCACCTCCACTTTCCTCCTCATAAGTAGGTGATAAGCAAGAGATTTGAGTAGTCAATGGCCAAGGCACCACTCCACTTTTGAAATGTTGTTTTATTTTAAGCAAATCTTATAAACCAAGGCTTTAGCTGCATTTTGAGCAAAGTGTTGTTCATGTATCTTTTGTATTTTAGGATTTCTTTTAAAACAGTTGATGTATTGCACGGCTTGAAATGCCCACTAAAACTTTGTAAAACTACGATCTTTTGATACTAATGGTTTATGATTTTGTTTTTGCCCATGATTCTCAAGAGTGCATAAGGGGAAAATTTGTGTACTGACTTTAAGGAAATATTTGGGTTGATCTAGGCTGATTTAGGTAAAGTTATCTTCTAGAAAGTTGTAGGTCTTTCTTTTATCTTTCCAACGGTATATAGCATGAAAATTTTGGACATCTAAGGCGAAAGTTATGGTCCTTATGAGGGAACATACTCTGCAGAGTGTGGAAAGTGATTTAGAACTTTTAGGGGATGTGACGAAGACGCAGTTGGAGTATTCGTTAGGTGACCTTCTGCTTCATCTTAGTTTGCTTTGTCTTAGTTTTTCTTCGTCCTAGTTTGCTTCGTCTTAGTTTTGCTTCGTTTCAGTTTTGCTTCGTCTTAGTTCCGCTTCTTTTTAGTTTTGCTTCGTCTTAGTTTTGCTTCGTCTCAGTTTTGCTTCGTCTTAGTTTTGCTTCGTCTCAGTTTTGCTTCATCTTAGTTCTACTTCATCTTAATTATGCTTTGTCTTAGTTTTGCTTCGTCTTAGTTCTGCTTCGTCTTAGTTTTGCTCCGTCTTCATTTTGTATCGTCTTCATATCTTCTATTCCATTTTTGATCTATTTAGAGGCTGAATCTCACTCAAGTGCTTTATAAAAGTTGTAGATCTCGAGGTCCTCTTTCAAGCCGTCCAAACAAGAAATCAATCCGACATTGGTAGCCAAAGTTATGGCAATTGCACTAGGACATGTTCATTATAAGTAAGGACATGAACATATTGGATTCGTTTGATTATAACTTTTTCGTCCGACTTTCGGTTGAGGCGACTCTTAAAGCATTGGATTCCTAACATGTTTTCTACCCTTCCAAAAATATTGATAGCCTTTGGTGTTGAATTTCAAAAGATTGATAAAAAGGAAATGAGGGTTCATAGGAATGACCTTACAAGGAGACCCGTTTATGCTTTTTGACTCCGAATAGTTGGGCTCGGGGAACGAGGTGTTAGCCCCTGAAATTATTTATTTATTTATTTATTTAAGCATGATTAGATTAATTTGGAGCGTTGATAGATTAAATTAAGTTGACATTAATTAGTATAGTAGTATTAATTAGGTTAGGTGGCATGGGTTGGCATGAATTGAATTGAATTAAAGAGCTAAGTGAAAAAGGCTTAAGGGTCTAATGGGCCTTTAGGCCCAAGAGAGGGAATTAGGTTATAAGTGAATAAGGTATTAAAAGTCTAATGGGCCTTGGGCTTAAGTGGCTTTAAGTGGGAGTATAAAAGGGGGAAGAATAGAGTTGGTTTAGGGAATAGAAGAGAAGAACACGAAAATTGAGAGGGAGAGGAGAGAGAGAGTCGTAAAAATGGAGAAAGGAGGGAGAAAAGAAGAGCTTGAGCTAGGGTTTTGAGTTTTAAATAGTTCAAGGAAGTTTTTGAAGAAAGTCCAAGAAGGAAAAACGTGGAGGAAGGTCCAAGCTACCTTTTAAGCCAAGAAACTCCTTGAGAGAGTAAAGATTCAAGGTAAGAAATGGATAATGTTTTGGA
>JANIHZ010122818.1:0-13216 GCA_027478365.1 Erythroxylum rufum | reverse complement strand
GCCAGAGCCATTGTGGTCTTTCCACATCCTCCCGGAGCCGATAACACAATCAATGGAACCTCATCTTCAAGCAGCTTGCTCTTCAGATCGTTCAATGGAGCCTCTAATCCAACAGGTTCTCCTTTGAGTCCAGGGGGTGAACAAACACCTATAAACCCGCTTCTACTAAAAGAACCAGAATTTGATCCAATGGAACTCAACTGCTTGAACTGCTCGCTTATCTGTCTCACTTCGAGACCGATCTGTTTCACTTCAAACAGTGTCTCTTTCTGGTCTACAGATTGCTGAACTTGCATATCGATGTCGATGTACCTACGAAGTTCTTCCTCTAACTTGAGAAGCTTTTCCGTATATATCGGCTTCATGACAAAATTGTACTGATTGGTGTTTGAGCACTTGATAACCAGCTTCTGGCCTTTGATTATCAGTACTTTGAGACCGTCAATTTCCTTCGGCCGATCCATATCTAAGTTGAACGCATCTATTTGCTTGATCTTTGGCTGCAGGGATTTTAACGTGGTTTCCAAACGCTTCAAGGTGGGCTGGAAAAGAATGTTCTTCTTGGTTACGTCTACAACAAGATCTAAGAAGCTACCAAAAAGCAACTCCAGTCCAGCTCCAGTAGCAGAAGATGCTATGAGTGAAAGTGCCATAGCCTTAACTTCTCTAAAACAGAGAAACCCTCCGTTTTACTCGGATAACGTAAAACCTGGTAACAGAAACCAAACCCACTGATCAACAGTTGAGGGTGGTTTCATAAAATGGGAAGACAACAGAACCACTCTATCAGGCTCCTCTCTCTGCGAACATAGGATAAAGCTTTTTTGTGTTGCTTTTGGATCGTATAAAATAATAAATAATTCAAGAGAACTAGACGATGATGTGCAACTTCAATATTCAATCATTTTATGAATGTAAATGGAGGAAGTTTCGTGGATGTTGACTTTATGGACGGCAGTCGCGACATGGGAGTAGTGGTCTGGTTGTTTACTAGAGTAAGTTCGAACTTCGAAGGCAAGTTTAGTATGCACGTAGTGCTAATCCTGAAATTTTTTACCGAATTGATCGTGTTCAAATGTCATCCCTCTTGCAAAATATAAAATTGTTAAGTACGATAGGACCATGTTAGTGATATTGAATGTTAACTAATAATATAACTTAAATTTGAAGTCCCTATCATAAACATATCCTAGCCTTAGACTAATGAATACAAGCCAACTGTTTTTCGTTCATAAAGGCACATTTTAAATAAAGTAGTTTACCTTGGTCTTTCTTTGCTAATTTTCGGGGGGGTCCATTCTTGTCAAATAGCAGTTTGTCTCCATATGTCAGGAGTACTAAAGTCTGCCTTAGTCTTTCTTTACTGTATATAAAGGATCGATAATTAATACAAGGGAGACTAACCAAGTCAAGCATAAATGAATTCAAAGTCTGCCCTTGTCAGGTTCGAAGATGAAATATTATAAATCAAAATCAACAAGGGGTCCTGTCTTCTAGGCCCCTTGCCGATCCCCATTATTGATAAGAGCGAGCAAGAAGACACGACAAGCATAATTGAACTTATGAATAGTAACCCTATTCATCTTTTATTTACTCTTTCAATTGTAGATTTACTTTCTAGAGTCAAATGTACCTTGTATAATAGGATAAAAAATTTTGTAGAAATTTCTCATATTTTTGTAAAAAATCGTGTTTGTGCGTTTTTTCTTCCTTTACATAGTCCGAACAATATATATTCTAGAGATCGTTCTTGGACTCTTAGTATTCATACTCTTATATTTACAAAAAATACAAAAAATAAAAGAAATCATCAAGAGATCTCGTCTTGAACAGTGCGGTTTACAAGTTTCTTCTGCAGAGCAGTATATAAAGTTTGCAATCCTGAAGGAGCTCATCTCTCTTTGTAGAGAGCAGAACTATATGCATCTACGTATTGGAGTAGTTCGACTCGTTCTTATTCTTCATGGAAGAAAGAGAATACCTGCTACAGCCAGAATATCTCTTCTTGACACTGCCTATACAACATACCAAAATGTTTTAATTGGTACCTTGCTCACAACTCTCAACAATGGAAATATCATCCTCATCATAACACCTAATTTCAACATCAGGCTAAATGATCCAACATTGTCTGACAGACTCCAGGTCTAGATCTAGATCATTGGAACATATCAAGACCCTATAGTAATAATGGCTACGCTACATTATCAAATGATCTATCACTTTCAAAGTCATATCGTAGATCTAAACTTTCCAAACTCTACTTTGTATGCTCTTTACATGGTTGCTGATCATTCCAATGATCATACTACTATCATCCAAATCTCGAAGTATTTGCCTCCAAAAGAGTTGGAAAAGCTGATGCCGAAAAAATGGATCACAAACTACTAGAAGATATTCCATACTCATCACAGGCGCTGATTTCAAACGACCACTCCTCTAATTCTTCAAACTTTTCGAGATGGATCGGTGAAATCTATTTACACCAGGCCTATTGATGATCAACCAGATACTTCAAACACTTATGGCCTAGTTTTGATACTACAACATGTTATGTCTCATACAAAAGGAAAAGACCCTCCGATTCATTATGTAAAAATTAATGGAGATCCGGTCTATATAAGTCATCATTGTGGACATTTCATCTGGGATACAGATCCCTCTATACATAAGCCAAATTGTGAAGTATGTTTGAATCCTGACTCAGACAATGATGATGATGATTAGCTGTATAATCAACAGCGATGAAGAAAGAAAAAGTCAAAGACTTGTTTTATGCCTTCTTGGCAATATCATCCTTGTTAGGATGATAATGATGATGATTCCAGCAAATCTATTGAACGATGCAGGCCGAAATCTCTTTGTGAGATGCTCAAACCTACTGTTAGAGATTATCCAGAGTCAATCTCCAAACCACAGCCAGTAATTCCTCCTATTCCTGTTGTAACTCCCGCTCCCATACCTTATATGATGGTTCAATCGTATGAGGAAGACTTTTGTCCTTTATGCTGGAGCATTGATGATGCCAATAAGGTTATTTCTAGCCCTTATGTTCGAGCCACAAGAATAACTTCTCAAGGAACTTTTGTTTCTAATCCTACTGATGAAGTTCTCAACTGGTATACCAACAATGCAGTAACATGGAATAAAATTCTAAGACATATTAATTCTAAACTGGATGGAATCAATCAACATAATCACACTACTCGTTAATGAGTAGACGTTGTTTGTTCTCATATCCAAAAGCTGTACAAATCTTACACAGATCAGGTGAGATAACTTGATGTTGATCTTCACCATTACATTGCTACGTAGAATTTTAGACCAAACTTTACATTCAAGCAGCAAAAGCTTAGACGGGTAAAACTTATGGAAGTTGACATGCAAGCTGAACAATTTATTTCAATTTGTTTGGAGCACGATAGTGTTGCTGTCAAAATTCTTTTGTAATTAAGTCAGTTCTCTGTAATTAAAACGTCTTAAAAATATTTTGCTTCATGGAAGACTTATATGGATGAATCCTATAAGTAATAATGTGAGAATCGTGCCTTAGAAGCTATTGAACAAGTCAAACGTTGAGAATTGTGCTTTAGAAACCTGTCCAGTTGAAGACCAAGTCTTAGAATAGTTGTTGCTATTTAGTTAATTATCGATGTCTTTTAGGAACCATATTATATTATGGGACCTAATATTTTGCATATCTTTTCCTTGTTTGTCTCAAATTTCAGTTAAAGATTTTTGTATTTAAGAAAGCTCGACAAATGAAATATAAAACACATTCTCTGTCCATTCTCTGTTTTTCTTCTTTATTTCCTTCAACCAGTCCATTTTCTATTCTTCTTTTTTATTTCCTTCAAAGTGGTATCAGAGCCCTTTCTTTAAAGGACCGGTGGAACATTTTTTCGATGGATTCAGAATCTCCTTTCACTACACTTGCACCACCTATCTTCAATGGAGTGGGCTACCACATCTGGGCAGCTAGGATGGAGGCACATTTGGAGGCAAATGATCTCTAGGAAGCTATTGAGAAGGACTACAAAGTTCCTCCCATGCCTTCAAATCCAACCATGGCACTGATCTAGAATCACAAGGAGAAGAAAACAAGAAAGTCCAAGGCTAAAGCTACGTTATTTACTGCAGTCTCACAAGAAATCTTTGTCAAAATTATGACAATGAAATCAGCATTTGAGGTTTTGAATTTTTTGAAAAAAGAATTTGAAGGAGATGAAAGAATCAAGGGAATGCAGGTTCTTAATTTGCTTAGAGAATTTGAACTTCAATAGATGAAGGATTCCGATACTGTCAACGAGTATTCTGACATATTACTTATCATTGCCAACAAAGTAAGATTACTTAGCTCTGAATTTCCTGATTTTAAAGTAGTTTATACAACTCTTGTGATAGTCCCTAAAAGGTTCGAAGCAACCATTTCCTCATTGGAAAACATTAAAAATCTGTCAAATATTAGTTTGGCAGAATTATTGAATTCCTTGCAGGCTCAAGAATAACGAAGGATTATAAGATCTAAAGGTTCTATTGAAGGAGCATTATTAGTCAAAGTGCAAACAAACCAAGGAGGAAATGGAAAAAAAAAAGAGTAAGAAGGAAGCCTCAGGGTCAGATTCTTCTAAAAGGAAGCAAAAATGAATATCCTCCTTATAAACATTGTGGAATTAAAGGTCATCTACCCTTCAAATGCTGGAGAAAACTTGATGTTCAGTGTGAAAAATGTCAGAAAATGGGGCACCACCATAAAATTTGCAAGCAAAATATTGAGACTCAAATCAATTTACAACAGAAAAATTTTGCCCAAATTGCAAACCAACAAGAGCAGGAGCAACTCTTTATAGCAACTTGTTTTGTAACCAATAGTTCTTGCGACAAATGGCTTATAAACAGTGGCTGCACAAGTTATATGAATTTCGATCGTGAACTCTTCAAAGAGCTGGATACATCAATTATCTGCAAAGTCAAAATCACTAATGGAGAATACATTGTTATCGAGGGGAAGGGAATTGTAACAATTTAAAGTCTCTTAGGTACAAAATTGATTAAAGATGTATTATTTGTGCTTAACATTAATCAAAATTTGTTGAGTGTGGGATAACTACTTGAAAGAGGCTTCAAAGTCTTCTTTAAAGGCAATCAAATGCTTGATAAAAAATGCAGAAGATAAAGAAATGTTTAAAGTTATCATGAAGAGTAAGAGCTTTTCTTTTGATCCATTACAGAAGTGGTGGGCTTCTTATTCCATAGTTGCTAGTATCACTGAAACCTGTCACAAAAGATTGGGTCATTTTCACCATGTTGCAGTGTTGAATTTGTAGAGAAAAGAGCTTGCTTAAGGGCTACCTCAACTGGAATCAGAATTACAAGGTTGTAAGGCATGTCAACATGGCGAGCAAGCAAGACTTCCATTTCAGAAATCATCCTAGAGAGTAACAAAGAAGTTGCAACTTATACACACTGATCTTGCAGGACCTCAGAGAACTCCTTCACCTAAGGGGAGTAAATATTACATAATCTTTATTGATGACTTCGTATATGCTGGATTTTGTTTTCTCAAATTTAAATCTGAAGTTGCTGGCATTTTCTAGAGATTTAAGCAATGGATTGAGAGTCAAAGTGGATGTACCCTTTAAATATTAAGATCTGATAATGGAAAGGAGTATACTTCAAATCAATTCAATCAATTTTGTGAGGGAGCTGGCATTAAGCATCAACTAACAGCCCCTTATACTCCACAACAAAATGGAGTGAGTGAAAGGAAGAACATAACCATCTTTGAGATGGAAAGATGCATAATGCATAAGAAAGGTTTGCCTAAGGAGTACTGGGTAGAAGCAACAAACACGGCAATGTTCTTGTTAAACTGGCTTCCTACAAAGGTTGTGAATAGGAAGACTACTTTTGAGGCATGGTATAGGTTCCAACCAACCTGAAAATTTTAAAAATATTTGGTTATTTGTGTTTTACTCACGTGTCACAGGTCAAAATGGACAAGCTTGATAAAAGGGTTGAGCCTGACATTTTTATAAGCTACAGCAATTCCTCCTAAGCCTGTAGAATTTTTCAACCTCAATTTGGAAAAATTATAATTAGCAGAGATGTTGTGTTCATGGAGGATGAAAAGTGGAAATGGAATTCAAAAAAATGAAAGAGAAAAGGCTCCAATCAATTTACAACCCATCCAAGATGTTGATGACTCAAATCACTTGTAGACATCTCTGCAAGATGCAATGTAGCAGTAATGGAACCAGTTGGAGTTCAATAAGAAATGCAAGATGAAAATTGACTTTCAGCCATGAAAAAGGAGTTAAGCATGATTGGAAAAGTCGCACATGGCAGCTTGTTTAAAGGCCTCCAAATAGAAAGGTCATTGGAGTTAAATGGGTTTTTAGAACAAAACTAAATGCTGATGGGTCAGTAAACAAGTACAAAGCTAGGCTCGTTATGAAGGGATATGAACAAGTCTTTAGTGTAGATTTTTCAGAGACTTTTGCTCCAGTGTCCAAGCTTGATACTATCATATTGCTTCTTGCAGTGGCAGCTCAAAAGAGCTGGAAAATATCCCAATTAGAAGTAAAATTTTCCTTTTTAAATGGTTTTTTGAAAGAAGAAATATTTGTAGAGTAACCTGATGGTTTTGTTGTGCAGGGTAAGGAAGACAAAGTCTATCTGCTACAGAAAGCTTTATATGGCCTTAAACATGCTTCGAGAGCCTGGAATAGCTGGATTAATGATCATTTGACAAGTTTATGCTTTAATAAAAGCTTAAGTGAAGCAACCTTGTACATAAGAAGTGAAAAAACTAACACTATCATTGTTTCTATTTATGTCGATGATCTTTTAATCCCAGGAAACAATTAGGAGCTCATTGATGAATTCAAGCCTAAAATGCTTAAGGAATTTGAGATGACATATTTGGGATTGATGACTTATTTTCTAAGTCTGGAAATACGACAGCTGAGAAACGAGATTTTCATAAGTCAAAGAAAATATACCAAAGAAATTTTGAAGAAATTTCATATGGAGAGTTGCAAGGTTACAGAAACTCCTATGCAAGCAAAAGTGAAGTTTTGCAGAGATAATGGATCTGCCAAAGTTGATGAGAATTTCTACAGAAGCTTGATTGGATGTCTTATGTACCTAATAGCTTCTAGGTCTGGCATAGTGTAGGCTGTAAATCTTCTCTCCAGATTCATGCATTGTGCAAGTGAATAACATATGTAAGCTACCAAAAGAATTCTTAGATATGTTAAAGGAACTGTTGATTATGGAATCAGGTATGCTAAAAGTGATTAATTTCATCTAGTTGGTTTTTTTGACAATGATTAGGCAGGATCAAATGATGATATGAAGAGCACAACTAGATTCAGTTTTAGCCTTAGATCAGGTGTGGTTAACTAGTGCTCAAAGAAGTAAGAAACTATTGCTCAAAGTATTGCAGAAGCTGAATTCATCGCTGCAACTATTGCAGCAAATCGAGCTATCTGGTTGAGGAAAATACTTCCAAGATTTGAGTTTGAAGTAGCAAGAATCAACACATATCTTTATTGATAATTAGGCTGTCATTTAATTCTCCTTAATTTTAATGTTTAAGATCAAAATTTTCTTTCTTAGATATATTCAAAAAGAAGGAGAAGTTCATTGATTTATTGCAGAATGGAAGATCAAATGCAAATGTATTTACCAAAGCCTTGTCTAGAATCAAGTTTGAAGAACTGAAGAAAAAGATGGGATTCTGCAACTTCAAAGGTACGGAGAAGTGTGAGAAGCGTGGCTTAGAAGTTGTTTTTGTTGAACAAGTCACACGTTGAGAATTGTGCTTTAGAAACGTGTCCAATTGAAGACCAAGTCTTAAAAGAGTTTGTTGCCATTTTTTAGTTAATTAAGACCAAATCTTAGAATAGTTATTGCCATTTTTTAGTTAATTATCGTTGTCTTTTAGGAACCGTATTATAATGTGGGTCCTGATAATTTACTTATCTTTTCCTTGTTTCTCTCAAAGTTTAGTTAAAGACTTGTGTATTTAAGAAAACTCGACGAATGAAATATAAAACACGTTCTTTGTCCATTCTCTGTTCTTCTTTATTTCCTTCAAGTAGTCCATTCTCTTTTTTTAAAAAATTTCCTTTAAAGAACTAAATACTTAACAAGAATTCTACTACAATGTTGTAACATTAATCTATCAAATTCCATCACAATTATTATGATTTATGCTACTCTTCTCCAGAAAAAGGAAAAAAGTTTGAAACAAACTAATGAGAAAACCATAGTGACTGGTGCTTACAAACATAATGCAAAACCATCCATGTGCTAGAACTTTAAAACAAAAACCTTGCTTGATTCATTTAATAAGATGAAAGCTAGGATGCAAAACCTATTACCATTCACTAAGAACTTTACAATCTAACATCTAGAAGAACATAATTCAAGATAAGAGCTAAAAAGAGAAAAGAAACTTGAATAAGTAATTTATCACTGTACAAGCACAAGCCTAGCATTATTATTGTTGCTATTATTTCCCATACCTCCTGTAAACTCCCCATCATTACTAGTCCCCTCATTGCCCTCATCCCTCTTTGGCACCGTCACGATCAACTCATTATCAACAAACACCGTGCTAGAAAACTTCAACATTTTGGAATCCGGCAACCTAAACCTCCACATATACAACTCCAAATCATTCAACGAAGAGAACTCGAGGTACCCATTTTGCCTAATCTTGATCTTAGTGACCTTAGGGTGGATTTCAATTGTATATGCTCTAACCTCTCCAATATTATCAGTTTCCACCATGAACCTGAAGCAATCAGAGCTTTCCTCCGCTGAGATGTCAGCATTTGATGTCGAGTAGCTTCCTTAGCTTTTTATGTGACCCAACAATAGACAGGTCTCTTTGATTATTGTTGCCAATGTTGAGATACCGAAAGACGAGAGAGAAAAGAGTGCAGGCACAATAGTCATTAATAAGTCAACTCAATCACTTTGTCATCAAATATACATAGTCAAATAGGTAAAAGCTATCAATCAACCAAAAAATGGATGATAACCTTATAATTAAAAAAAAGTGGTGTGACCTAGATTTAATTAGCAAAATTGCAAAAAGGGTTAAATTCCATCGCAAAATAGAGAATATTCCCTTTGTTTATATAAAACATTTTGGGTGATAAATTCCCAACATAGTTTGATTAGTTCTTTTTAAGATAATTTAAATACTAATTTATCATGTTCAATTTTATCATTAGAATCTCTACTCACTAAATTACTTTAAATTATCATTCATATGACGCTTTTGAAAATATATTCTAACTTTATCGAGGATATAAAGATGTACATTTTTTTTGGTCTCAAAATACCTTATCTTAACTTGATATTCCATAAAAATTAAACTAATTTTCATGTTCAAAATAAAATTTCTAGTTAATATATTCAAATATGAATGTAATTTGTCATCTCATCTTATTTGCTTTTGGAAAAAAAAAAGATAATTCTTCATTAAAGACTTTCAATTTTAGCCTAATAGTGACCTAATTATACCAAAATTGTTCTCAAAATAATTTAATTTTATTAATGCATAAATTAAATGTGTTTATACATCTTAATTCTTATATATCCTAAATCTCTAATATGTCTCTCAAATATCCCTTTAACTAAACATTTTGCTAAAAATGATCAACTACCATTTTACGTGTAAAAATATTTTAAAAAATTACATGAATTTGTGCAATCAAATATTTAGGACTAATGTTCTTCAACCTTCCATAATACTTAAAAACCTTAACATAAGTTATCACTGTTATGTTATCCAATCTAAGTGTACTATTAAGTTTAAGAATTGTACGAATAGCCTCAACCACACTGGTTTATCACTGTTACGTTATCCAATCTAAGTGTACTATCAAGTTTAAGAATTGTACGAATAGCCTCAACCACGAGGCCCAGTGTCCTCGTTGGCCTATTGGCCCAGGTACTGGCTCTGATATCCCAGTAGTACTAAAGCTATGGGCTTTATCCCATATCGGTTGGGGAGAAAAACGAAGCACTCCTTATAGGGGTATGGATACCTTTCCTTTGTAGACATGTTTTTCATGGCCTAACGCACCGAATCCCATTAGAACTCCTAAGATAAACATGCTAGGGCAAGAGCAGTACTAAGATGGGTGACCTCTTGGGAAGTCCTATGGAAAAACAAAACTGTGAGGGTGCTTGGCACGAAGGCCTTGGCCCAAAGCGGACAATAACTGCAAGTGGGTGGTCTGGGCTGTTACAATTGGTATCAGAGCCAGTATCCGAGCCGATGGGCCAGCGAGGCCGTTGGGCCTCCACAAGGGAGGGGATAACCCAGTAGCACTAAGGCTATGGGCTCTATCCCACATCAGTTGGGAAGAAGAACGAAGCACTCCTTATAGGGGTGTGGATACCTTCCCCTTGCAAACGCATTTTCCATGCCCTAACACACCGGATGCCATCATAACTCCGAAGTTAAACGTGCTAGGGCAAGAGCAATACTAGGATAGGTGACCTCCTGGGAAGTCCTGTGGAAAAACAAAACTGTGAGGGTGCTTGGCACGAAGGCCTTGGCCCAAAGCAGACAATATCTGGCTATTACATTTATAATGGAATAGAATGTAAATAGATGTAATATTAGAAAATTATTGTTTGAGAGGGATGGAAGGGTTCATAATGTAATATATTGAAATGTTGTTTGGATAAAGAGTTTATAATGTAATATAGTGTAAAGTTGTTTATCATTTTATATTCCATCCTAAACCCCCAACCAAATCGGAAGTTTTTAATTTTTACTATTTAGGATGGAATGGGATGTAATATGAAACCCTCATCTTCCATCATATTATATTCCATTCCATTATAAACCCTCCTCCCAAACGATGGAATAATATTACATTCCATGTCATTCCACTATTAAACCCTTAACCAAACATAGCCTTAAGAGGCATCCATCCTAACAACGAATTTCTTGTTTAATTTGTTTTAAATAGTGTTGTGGTTAGGCATATTTAAACGAAAGAGTGGTCTTTAGTCATAGTAAGATTTTGGTGGAAATTAAGTGGTATTGTACATAAACTTGGGGGGAAGGGGACCCTAAAGAAAGACTAAGGTAGACTAACCAAGTTATCATCAATAAATATTAGGGAGACTATGAAAGTCAATAAGTTGATGGTATTTCCCTTCATCTTCCTTGAAAGCTTAAGGTATTTCTGTTGGAACCCGATCTCGAAACCGGATCCTAACCCGAAAAGCGGAATCAAAAGTGAACGAAAGAACGAAAGCAACACAAAGCGGCAGAAACTTACGGACACGAAAAGAAAAAACACAAGGAGCGGAAACAAAATAACGGATGCGATCAAAAGCGGAGTAAACACACGTGCGCGTAAACAAATGAACAAAACGAAACGAAACAAATCAAACGGACACATAAGCGAAATACAAATCGGAAGCAAAACAAAATCGAGGGCGAACGAAAGCGAAAGGAAATCAATTCCCAACATCCGAAGCGGAACACGCTCGCGTTGGAAAACCTAGACTAATCCAAACCCGAAAAGCAGTATAACTTTTTTTTTCTTTTGTCTTTAGTCAAACTCAAAACAAAGTCATACAATTTCCCTTTGGAAGTTCATCCTTACTCAAAGCTTATTCCTTCACATCAGTTATACTAAAACTCATTCATAATCGAAACTAAATTCGTATTAATCATACAAATCTTAATTTAAACCTTAACGGAACTTATTCTGAACGGAATTTCGGCAATATAACGGCTGCATTTAATACAACCCAAAAATCTGCAATGATAAAACACACTTCTAGAAACCAAACTCAAATCACATAAGTCATCGGACCTCCCGTCCGGAATCCCAACATCAGCAAAATGCACATCTATACCTAACACTTCAATATTTCTCAAATCAATATCCATTATTGGACACAATTCCATTCATATACATTCCAAAGCGAAATACGAATTCAAGATCCAATCTAATCCACTCATATTCATAAACAATCATAACTCAGAACCCAAAATCATACACGACCCCATTATATAGATTAATTCATACTTCACATACCGGATCAAACCAAAGTGGCGTTCTCAAGCCGTGATACAAAACCAGATATCTAAATCCCTATTACAGACACATGCGAAACTGATGTCTTGACCCTCTTCATCCGATCTCCTGCTCAAAACCTGGAGATGAGGATGAAAGGTGGGGTGAGCTTGACAGCTCAGTGGATAACATATTTATAATTAATAAAATGAGCAACAAGTATCTTTCAAAATTCTTGCCATATCATGGAAATTCCACAATAGAAAATTTGCGAATTCCTTATTTCTCAAACTCTTCATTTTTCAAATCATTCAAAAACTTTCATAAACACTTTCACAAATTTCACGGTTGAAAACCTCGATTTCTCATTTTTCACAAATCCTCAAAACGTTTTCACAATTTCTTTTTCGCAAATCACGTACAGTTCCAAAACATGAATGGAACACATAAAAATGCATCACACAGTAAGCAAATCAGAACATATAGCACATCAAACGGTTTGGGTAGGTCCTAATAGGACGTACTGCACATTCCCGCATAGCGGTCATGTGCAGCCGTGAATGGAGGGCAGTCCAATATCGGAGCTCCTATGCCACTAGCGGGCAGCTGGGAGAAGGTATCAGAGGGAGACCAGTGCACTGACTCTTACAGAGGGGACGTAACCAAACCCACATAATTCACATAGTCATACTTACAAAAATTAGATTGCCCGAAGGCACTTTTCGAAAATTCAAATCCTCATATCGTGTCATACAAGACACATTCACATTCATGATGTCATCACATCAAAGTAATTCATATAACATAATTTGAATCATTGAAGATTGAACCAATTGTAGCAATAATCAGATAATTCAACACAATGTCATATCAACACCTTGCCATTCCCAAAATGAACATAATTTCATATAGAAATGCTCACATAGCATTCAAACATAATGAATTCAACAATTATTTCAATATTATCAGAACGTTCAAAAATCAACGAATATGCAATTAAGAACATTTTATTCAAGTCTTCCAAAACCATTTTCATAATTTATCAAATTCGTCGAAAAATAACAAATTTAACAATTTAAGCGATTTCTCAAATCATTACAAAATTATCGAAATTCAGAATTTCTTTGCTTAATTTCTCAATTCATTTT
>JANIHZ010122737.1:0-13233 GCA_027478365.1 Erythroxylum rufum | reverse complement strand
ACTCTTGTTTGAGGGTATTGAAATGTGAATGATGACTATTAGTTGTAAGTAATGTATTAAAGAGTATGATGACGGAATGATTTGAGAGTCTTATGATATTCCGCAGTTCGGTTTAATATGTATGTTTACATTGTTTTAAAGCAAAAGAGGTTGGGTTCCGAAATCGGTGCCCAACATGAGTGGTATCAAAGTAGGTTAAGTTTGAAGAGTTGGGTTTCGAAAACGGGACCCAACAGAAACGGTGATAACATTCATGTCATCCAAGTATTTAATCACCTATCACTTAGTAGATACCTGATGCATGATGAAACATCAAAATCAACTCAAGTGCATGATGAAAATTTCTCATCTCTAGTTAATTTTTGTTCTCTTGGTAGATATCTTAATTACCCACCATGAATATTATGTCAACTTGAACAAAGAATGGACCAATTGCATCCAAAGCAATCTTCTAAATTAGAACACTTAGAATTAGATAAACTTTATTTAACTGATATGAAACCCTTGAATGGGTATAGCACCCCACTCCCACAATGACCCGAACCCGACATCAATGGTGACATTCGAGTCCGTGTCCCGCGAGGGTGCCGTGCTAAAGCACTCAATCAGTCAAAAATCGGTATAAATTTTTTTATCACAAATATAATATGCGAAAATGGACACTCAAATTGGGCCCACATTCACTCATAAACATTTTCAATCAACGCCATACAATCAATGGAGTTTCAATAACCAATTGGGCCCTTTTTCAAAATACAAAACACTTGAGTGGTTTAGAAATACAAATTTATACAAAAGTTGCGGAATAAACAATTCAATACAAATAAAGAAATGTAATGCAGACGCGAACTGATCTCAACCTCTATCCTTCACTTGACTGCTGTAGGTATACTCCCGTTGGCCTAACGGGGTATTCTTCTGATCCTGAAAAATATTCGCAAATTTTGGGTGAGTTTTGCGAACTCAGTGAGTGACCATCATCGATGGCTCACCCAATCACATAACATATAATTCATACATCTCACTCTATTTTACATTTCACATTATTTCACATTCAATAAACTTAATCATTTATATTATGCATATGCAATGTGCATGAGACTCACTTTCCATTTGTTACTTTGTTGTGACCGAGTGCTTAAACTGTCCCGTATCCATTAGATACCGGGCTCATTAATAACTTTCCCATATAGGGCTCATTGATAACTGTCCTATATAGGGCTCATTAAGAACATAGTTCACAAAGTATAGCTCTACGTGGAAGCACTTCATATAGGCGACTCAAATCACAACTCCTTTATATTTCATACATTCATGAGATGGAATGCATCACTTACATCGTATGCACTTATTCGATCACATTCACTTATCATCGGACTGTAGTCCGACAGTCAACATATAGTTGAGCATTCACTTATCATTTTGCATGCAATGAACATTCCGAGAACACTTAGTTCATCTTATTCACATACAACGAGCACTTTTATAATTCAGATCAATCATTACAATCATCGGACCATCTGTCCGGAATCCAAACATAATCAATCAAATTAATAGGCACATTCATCATACAGAGAATAATGTATACAAAATTCAAGTAAAGCAAACAATGAAGTGAGACCATCTAGGTCTACTCACAGTACGCTCTAAAATAGCATTTGCTTCCACATTCTGGGTACGCCTGTATGCAGATGCTTCACCTGCACATGATAATTTATGAAATACACAATTTACACCCTTTATAAAACTCATTTATGCCCAAATAGTTATATGGGATATGTACAATGCATGTTCAATGACAATCCCGGGTATATGTTCTAAATCACATGTTAAACTCATTCCTATTTCATAATTCATGTGTGTCCAATTGAACTTAACACTTCATTTGTACATGATCATTCTAAATTCTCCTTTCAATCTTTACTTTTTTCATAAGCTCACATCTAAAAAACACTTGGTTACTCTATTTCATAACTTAATTTCTTGTCATCTCTTTTCTAACTTCACATGATCTCATAATATCCAATTCCCTTTCATAGCTTAGCAATTTAAACATATGTACACATTTAGGCACATTGCCCATTTACACAATAACCATAAACATATTATCCACCTAGTTTACTTGCAAAACTCGAAGTCAAAATTGTCTTTTCCCCTTTTTCATGGGTAGGATTCTTTTGGTTTCCTAAAATAAACCAATTCTCATTCAATAGGAATCCACTTAAAAATCCCACAATGCAAAATCACTAAAATTGATTCTAGAACATTTAAACCCACACATTTTTTTAAACTCCATAAACTAGAATCCTTCCAAATATCCAAAGTTTCAAATGATCATACCTTGATTCTTCACCAAATGAAGAGATCTTTAGGTCAAATGGAAGCTCTTTTCTTCCTCTTACTTTTTCTCTTCTTGAACAACTTTAAAATCTCTCTTGGTGGCTGAGGAAATTAAAACCCTAGCTTGTTTTCTCTTCTTTCTCTCTTTCATTCTTTTTCATGCTTCCCTCACTTATCTCTTTTCTTATTCACATATTTTGTCTCTCTAGAATCTTCTCATTCACTTTATCTCCTTTATTTATAAGCAAGACAACACTTTTTCTTCCATTTATGCCCTTAATGATTGAGAATTGTCCCATTTGCCCTTCTATTTATGTCTTAAGTCTTTTATACTTAAGTGTCTTGCCAACTGTACACTTGAATATTCTAACATAACACTTTCTTCTAGAAAAATGTCCCCTATTATCTTAAGTTTCTAATGCCACCGAAATCATTCCTTTTGGTTCAGTGATTCAAAAGATATACTTCAAACATTTTTGGATTGCTCTTGTCCAAAATAGTATACTATGCACAACTTCCATCTGAATTTTAAACATCTTAGAGACTGAATTAAATTCCAAGTTCTCATACCATTAGTAACTCCATGTCTCTAGTTTGCTGCAAATCAAAAATCATCTCATTTGGATCAGTAGAGCTCCAGAAATCATCAAAATACTGAAGTATATTCAGTGGAATAACACCAGTTCATATTACTTAAGAGCACACTCACTGTACTAGTCCCACTCTTTTCACTCAATCTTTTTCCATTCATTTCAGATAGCTATGATTCTTGGTGGAGATGTAGATCAATGGCTTTCAAACAAATGGTTTAAGAATCAAGTCATTTGGAGGTATAGAGAAGAAGTTATGGCTAAAAGAAGCAACCATGTTTATGCCCTCAATCAAAACAAACCTATTTTGGAGCGATTTCCATAACTTTCACAAACAATGTCGGATTGATTTCATTTCTGGACCATTAGAAAGAGAACTTCGAGATATAAAACTTTCATGAGACTTGAAGGCCAATTCTATTGTCTGTCTTCTATATCATCTCACTTTAATATCATCTTACTTTCATTTTGTCTTACTTTCACTTCGTCTTACTTTTGTGTTTCACAACTTCGTCTTACTTTTGCGTCTCACAACTTCGTCTTATTTTTGCGTCTCACAACTTCATCTTACTTTTGCGTCTCACAACTTTGTGTTACTTTTGCGTCTTACAACTTCGTCTTACTTTTGCGATGACAACTTCATTTTACTTTTGCATCTTACAACTTCGTCTTACTTTTGCGCCTTACAACTTTGTCTTACTTTTGCACCCAGAACGTCTCCACTTATAAGGATCATAACTTTTGACTCTGATGCCTAAAATTTTTCATACTATATATAGTTGGAAAGATAAAAGAAAGATCTACAACTTTACAGAAGGAAACTTTGCCAAAGTCTATTTTTATCAATCCCAAATTTGCGCCTAAAATCCGATGACGGATTTTCCATTCATACACCAATGTACTGCACCCAATTCTTAACTTCATTCCAATTTTTGAGATTATTAGGGACAGAGTTGAAATTCAACGTCTTCATAAGAAATGTAGCCATATGTGTCTAGTTTAATCCAAATTAAGAATCATCTCGTTTAGATAACCAGAGAAGATGTTATGTCTATCAGGCCAAAGCAAACTCAGTGAACATTTTCCAGATCACTACCAATCTTGTTTCTAAATCTTTCCTTATCACAACTCATACCAAGATCGCTCTTTCTACTCCTTCTATTCCTCATTTTCAAAAGAATACACATTTAATATCAATTGTACCTGGAAGTTGTCAATGAATGCATGTACCACTTTTTATGCGAAAACATTTGGTATTTATGTGCATATATGCTAACATTATGCATGAGCAAGAAAAATGCATTTCCTTAGTCTATTTTTGAGCTCACAAGTACTAAAATTTCGAGCGCTAACCCTTAATATGGGGACGGAATGTTACAATGGGACAATAACTAACTTTGAAAGGATCTAACAACTCCTAAATAGAACAATTATAAATTGCAGTAAAAGATAGACATCAAGTCCTAAAGAACTATAATTCATAAGAATATCAACATGTTGTGGAATTTAGAAGACCCTTACTACACAAGGAATGAAACAAAGAAGTAAAGGAGATGAAGCTAACAACAGTACTAAATTTTAAATTGTATTTCAAAGAGAAAAAGAGTAATTTTACTATGAGAAGTGATTAAAATTGCTCTATACTTTATTCATCATCAAAAGTGCTTTATATAAACTTTCTTACAACTAACTAAGCTAAAATAATAAACTAAAATCAAAAAATCAAAGACCCACATCTAACAAACATTTTCTTAAACAGATAGTGGGCATAATGAATAATAGAATCCAAACATGCTAAAAATTAGGAACATGATTAACAAACAAAGCAACTAAAAAGAAAACAGGTAGAGAATAAAGATACCTCTTTTCAATACAGTATATTCAAATACTTCAATAAGAGAACAAGTATGCAACAAATACTCTGTTTATGTTGGTGTCATTGTAAATCCTGCTATGGAAAGTTATGCATCGAGCAAGTCTAATGGTATGTCCTCCAGAGAGAGCCACAAAGTCTGTGAGGTTAAACTTGTGGATTTAGAAACTGGAAAGCGGTTGCAAGAAGTTAAAAAGTGGAGGTGGTACATTTTTTAGTGTGTCACTGAAGCTTGTGTTTCTTACATCGTCACCAAACCCACTAGATTTCTTTTTCCAGCTATCGTCTCAGTCTCAGTTAGCTCTCAGCCATATCACTATCGTGCTTCAGCAACCCCTAAAAAGAAACCCTAGAAAAAGAAACAGGAGTAAGGCACAAACAAGAAAGAAATTCGAAGTAAGAAAGTGGAGGATTGAGTAGACTGGATGTGCTTTAGGCTATGCAGAAAGCGACAACCTAGAAGTGTAAAATTTAATCTTTAACATTCTAACCAATATTACAAGCATAATATTCACCCTAGAACATTATGACACAATTAATTCAACACCTTCAATCCCTAAAATTAGTGCTATAAATAAAATAGAAAAATACTAACCTTGATGCATATTCTTGTAATCTCTTCTTGTTAGCAAATCCCTTCTTTATCGAAAACTTTATCCACTCTCTCCGTCTGCCCTTTCTTCGTTCTTTTCAATGGTGTAAGAATGTTTATATTTGATATTTGCAAATGTTTCTTTTTTATTAAAGGGAGAGGGAAGGGTTTCTTTTCTAAGTAACCCTAATTACTCTAATTTCCTTTAACAAGCTCAATAACCATTATTTTGGGATCACTTTATATTATAATAAAAAATAATAATATGGGTCAGACTTATGATTATTAAAATTAATCTGACAATCTCCCACTTGGCCCATGTTATGACTTGATGATCCAACAACATAAGCGTGCACCATATATTGAATCTGTTAAGCCATTAAACTTGAATGAAATGAAATAATGGATCATAGAGGTCACAAGTCATCTAACGACATGATTCCTTCCATGTACCACACAGTCATCTCAATTGAAAATAAATGTAATTGAGAAACACTGTAATTCTCAACTTTAATTTTTTCTCAAAGCATAAATTATCATCACAATAAAACAATGTATGCACACAACATAATGTGACAACTAACAAACAACAAAAACATAACGTTAATTGAATTGATAAGTGTCAAAACAATAATAGAAAAAATCCAAACATATGTACATACATAACATGATCTCATGCTAACAAGGACTTATCTATAATACCTATCTTTTCAATATGGCTAGTAAATGCTTTAGGCGGTAATCCTTTAGTTAACGGATCCGCTACCATTAGATCAATTCCAATATGCTCAATCGATACTTTATGTTTTTTCACTTCTTCTTTGATTGAAAAGTATTTCAAATACATGTGTTTAGCACCCTTAGAATAATTATCATTTTTAGAGAAGAAGACAACTGCGAAATTATCACAATAAATTCTTAGCGGTCTAGCTATATTGTCGACAATACCTAGCCCTAAGATAAAGTTCTGCAATCATAATTCTTAAATAGTAGCCTTAAAGCATGCCATAAATTCGGCCTCCATAGTGGAAGTAGCAATGAAAAAAATGCTTTCCACTTTTCTAAGAAATTGCTCCTCCTAGTTGGAATAGATAACCAAAGATAGATTTCCTTGAATCTACATAACTAGTATAGTCTGAATCTAAATTACCCGATCACTTCTAAGTGATCTAATTTCCTGTATATGAGCATGTAATCTTTGGTGCCTTGTAAATACCTAAGAACTTTCTTTATAGCTTTCCAGTGGTCCAATCTATGATTACTTTGATATCAGCCTAACATTCCAACAACAAAGCTGATATACGGTCGAGTACAAGTCTGAATATACATCAAACTCCCAACTACAGATGCATATGGAATATATTCCATTTCCTTTCGTTCCAAATCATTACTAGGACAATGCATTTCACTAAATTTATCCCCTTTCTGAATTGGAACCACCCCTGCTGAGCATTTTTCCATCTTAAATCTCTCTAATACTTTACCAATATATCCTTTCTACAATAACCCTAACAATCCTTGTGTTCTGTTACAGAATATTTCTATTCCAATCACATAAGATGCCTCACCCATATATTTCATTTCAAAATTATTAAAGAGAAATTTATTTAAAACATATAACAAGCCCAAATCCTTAGCAGCTAAAAGAATATCGTCAACATATAGTACCAAAATAATGAATTTCCTCCCACTGACCTTCATAGAGATACATATATCAACAGTTTTCTCTACAAAATCATAAGAGGTAATGGTATCATTGAACTTAAGATACCACTGTCGAGAAGCTTATTTCAAACCATATATTAACTTCTTTAATTTACACACCATATTTTCCTTTTCTACAATCACAAAACCTTTTGGTTGGTCAATATAAACTTCTTCTTCTAAGTCACCATTCAGAAAAGTGGTCTTTGCATCTATTTGTTAAAGCTCTAAATCATAATGAGCTACTGATGCCATAAAAATTCTTAAAGAGTCCTTTTTTGAAACTGAAGAGAAGGTCTCTTTAAAATGAATGTCATCCTTTTGGATATAACCTTTGGCTATAAGTTTGGTTTTGTACCTTTCAATGTTAACTTTCGAGTCCCTTTTGGTCTTAAAGACCCATTTACAGCCCACCTGCTTTGAGCCTTCAGGTAATTCAACTAATTCCCAAACTTGATAGCATTGGGCCACTTTCAAAATTTTTACATTTCATGGCTTCTTTAAATGGGACTGGATCCTTATCAATGCTCAGGTCACACTATGCTCAAGTGAATACACCACATAGTAATCTGATATAGCTAGTCTTTTCTCCCTTATAGACCTTTGCAATACTGTTACCCATATACAAATCCTCTTCAGTTCCATTTATGGTTTGGATCAAAAGAAATTCCTGCATAATATGTGGCACATGAGTAGTTGCACTTGAATCAACCCCCAAGCATTATTGGGCACCTTAATAAGATTTGATTCAACACATACTAAAATATAGTACTTACCTTTCTTTTCGAACCAAGTCTTTTTCTTAAGGCAATCTTTTTTAAGCTGACCATCTTTTTTGCAGAAGAAACAAGGCTGCTCTTATGGATTTGGCCCTCATTAACCTTCTTTGGGGCTTTATCCTTCTTGTTGCTCTTCTTTCCTAGCTTCCCCTTTCTGTTGCTAGCTTCTTTGTGTACTGTGAAGTGAACAGAATGTTCCTTCATTTTCTTTAATCTCCTTTCCTCCTGCACCAACATGGTCTTGATTTCTTGAAAGTTCCATTTTTTCCTTCAGAGTGTTGTAAATCACTTGGAACGGACCAAACTCAGAAGGAAGTGAGTTAAAGATGAATTGTACTAAGAAGGATTCACTCACATTTATGCCTATTAATTTCAGCTTTGCAGCCAGATTTGACATGCTTGTTACATGATCATGGATAGGTTGTAATCAGTCAAACTTCTTGGTCGTCAATTCACTCATTAAGCTTCCTAAGATAGACATGTCAGTTATATCTTATTGTGAGTACTCTTTGATTTTTATCATGAATTCCTTTGCATTGTTTGTATGAGGCATTGATGGCTTAAAATTTTTAGCCACTTTCAATCACATCAAGTTTAGACTCAACCTATTAGACTTTTCCTAAGCCTCAAAATATGTCCTCTCAACTTGGGTACTAGTCTCAGTAATGGTTACAGGCTTCTATTCAACTAATGCCAGGTCCATATCTATAATACCTAACTAAAATTGGATTTGCTCAGACCAATCAACATGGTTTAGCCCATTGAACTTGATCAAATCGTTTCCCATAGCTAATAAATTATTAGAAATTGCAAATTAAAAAAAAACTCATACATTAGTACTTTGAGTACAATTAAAAGATTCAAATAATAACAAAATTTAATATGTATATTTAAGTCTACCTTTGAGTCATATTTAAACACATATCCTTAATCCCTAATGATGCTAACAGATATATACACACTTTAATAGACAATCAATCATTCTCAAGCTAGTATGCATATTATCTTTGGATATACATACATATTCACCAATTGTTCGATAAGTCTCTTTAATGTTATTAATTATAAGCAATGATCCACCTTTGGGTGATCTCCTAGCATTATAATTAATAAACTCAATTGTTCAGTTCATTTATTATGTCATTTATCAGCATCATATAACATGAACAATTGAAAGAATGCATAATTAAATGTCTAAATATCTTTTCAAGTAAGGTCACTTTGGTGACTAACAAGCTTTCTATACAACAAACATTTAATCAGTAAGTATACATGAATTTTGGAATTTAACCGTAATGTTGAAAGAAGATACTGTAAATTTCCAAAAACCTTTTAGGGAAAAATTTGTAATTTTATTACTAGATTATAATAGTCCAAAAACTATAAGGACCAAAATATAATTCACCATTTGCAACCTTTTGTTTTCAAAAATTTTATGTTCTATCAATCCTAACAAAATATGCCTAAAGTTTTTTCAACAAAGGAGTCACAATTTTCACATATTTAACCCCCAAACATTTTGCTTTACAATAACACAAACAAAAGTCTCTCTACAATGAGCCCAACGAAACCTTGTTTTTAACTCTTTTGTTTTTTCCAGAAACAGAAAACACGTTTTCCTATCTCATTCCAACAATTAATGCAACACAAATCTAATATCTTAATGTTGGGTCCCATAAAAACCTTTCCTTTTCTTTTAACTTTTGGTTTTCCAGAATTTGCATTAAATAAGTAATGCAAACAAAAGACAAAACTTTGATCATAGGTCCCGCAAAACTTTTCTTTAAACCTTTATTGTACACACTCACGCTTGCCAGAATCCTCTGTCCCCTTCCCCTATCCCTACCTTGTCCCATTGAATCTCAACTATCCATTTATGCAAGACCCACATAAATGGATGGCTAAGATTCAAAGGGACAAGGTAGGGACAGGGGAAGGGGGTAGAGGATCCATACCCCACTCATGCACACTCTTCTCTACATCTTTTATTCCTTTTAAAAGTTAACAAGTCAAACCATAATTAATGCATATACGTGTGTAACACCAATCCTTTTTCTTTTTCAGAATTCATTCAAAGGCAATAAATAATTAATGCAACGTAAACATAAACCTGTACTGGTAGGCCTCAGAAACATGAACGTTGTCGTAGTCGCAATCTCTAACTATTATTATTAACAATCGTTCGATCAATAAAAACAAATCCAAAAACTGATAACTAAGATAGCCTTAATCGAGATATTACAACGAAAACAATAAACAACCTTCTGTAACTTTAAAGCGAAGCAACATTAATCACTACTGATAATTTTAGGGTTAACTTTAATACAAATTAAAGTGTCATAATATGGTCTGATACCACATGTAAGATTTAATCTTTAACATTCTAAGCAATATTACAAGCGTAGAATTCACCCAAGAACATTTATAGCACAATTAATTCAACACCTTCAAACCCTAAAATTAGTGCTGTAAAGAGAAGAGAGAAATACTAACCTTGCTGCATATTTGTGTAATCTTGTTAACAAAACCCTTCTTTATAGAAAATTTTATCCACTTTCGCCTTCTACCTTTTCTTCTCTCTTTTCAATAGTGCAAGAACATATATATTTGATATCTACAAATGTTTCTTTTTTATTAAAGGAAGAGGGAAGGGTTTCTTTTCTAAATAATCCTAATAACTTTAATTTCCTTTAACAAGTCCAATAACCATTATTTTGCGCTTACTTTATATTAGAATCGAACAAAATAATATGGCCCACACTTATGATTATTAAAATTAATCTAACAAGAAGAACAAAATAAATGATGGTAAAAAGGGGAAGAAGAAAAGGGTAGTGTCAGTAGTAAAAAATCAGGAAAGAAGAAGATAGTAATATGGATTATAGTAATGTGAGGCCTTTATTTTTATGGATTTAGGGTTTTGGAATATTCGCAGTCTTAATCACAAAAAAAACAGTTAGCTATTAGATCTTATATTAGAATGTGGTCGGTGTCTTTTGTTTGTTTGATAGAGTCTAGGATTAAATCTCAGTTTCTTTTGAACAATATCTGTTCCTCTTTGTTTCCTAAATGGAATTTCTGTAGTAACCTTGATCAAGCCCCGTATGCTCGTTTAGTGGTTGCTTGGAACCCAGATTCCTTCTTGTGTGCCCCCCTTTTTTCTACTGATTAGATGATCCACTTGGAGGTGACCCCTATAAATTGTGCTACTGGTTTCTTTGTGTCCTACATTTATGGGGCTAATAATGTCAATCATAGGAAAACCCTTTGGTCTACCCTCACCAAAACCAAAACCTTGGTTGGCAACCATCCTTGGCTTATAGTTGGGGACTTTAATGCCATTTTGTATGCCCAAGAAACTGACCCTCTTAGTTCAGTGGCTCTTAGTGGGATGAGAGACTTTAGGAAGTGTGTTGAGGAGTGTGAAGTGTTTGACCTAAATTTTAATGGCCCTCCTTTCACTTGGTCTAATAAGCAATATGGTGAAGCTCACATAACTAGGAAGTTAGATAGAGTGCTTATCAATTCGGAATTGGGCTCTCGGTTTCCTAGAACCTTTAGTGAAATCCTCAATCCTAATATTTCCGATCATTCCCCGGTTTTCTGAAGAAAAGGCCCTTTCCTTTTAGGTTTTCGAATTTCCTAGTCTCTCAGCCCAATTTCCTTCAAGTAATGGAAGAGGCCTGGACCTCACCTATTCGAGGGACACCTATGTTCTGTGTAGTGTCTAAGCTCAAGCTAGTGAAACGGGCCATCAAATCTCTCAACTCTAATCAGATTGGTGATATAAATGCTAGAGTGGTGACTTGTCAAGCTTACCTTAATACCATCCAAGATCAAATGAGAGTCCTTTCTAATAGGCCCCATTTAGCTGCTGAGGAACAGGAGGCTTTGAACAATTTATTTCAGGCTTTCAATGACCAAGAATCTTTTTACAAACAAGCTTCTCGTGTCAGGTGGATTCGCGAGGGGGATAGGAACACCAAATTCTTCCATAACTCTGTCTTGTCAAATCGGAACAGACACAATATTCACTCCTTATTGGGAAGCAATGGTCATAGGATTACTGCCCTCTAAGACATTCAAAACCATTTTCTGAATTTCTTTCAACAGTCTATTGGTACTAAGGTAGCCCTAGCCTGCTCTCATGAGTATGTCTCCGCTCTTTTTCCTCTCCTGATTCCTAAACAACTCTGCCTTAACCTAGAAGCAGATGTTACTTCATAGGAGATTAGGGAAATCTTCTTTTCCTTCAATTCGAATAAAGCCCCTGGCCCGGATGGCTTTAATGGCTTTTTCTTTAAACACACTTGGCACCTTATTGGGACTAATGTCATTAGAGTAATCCAAGATTTTTTCAAACACGGGAGGCTCCTCAAAGAGCTTAATTCGACATTTATTACCCTTATCCCTAAGACCAATCAACCTTCTACTATTTTAGACTACATACCCATCTCTTGTTGTAACTTGATTTATAAGGTGATCACCAAAATCATATCCAATAAACTGAGAGCGATCCTTCCCCTCCTTATCTATCCCAACCAGTGTGCCTTCATCAAAAATTGCCGAATAGGGGACAACATCCTTTTAGCCCAGGAAATCTTTAAGAACTACCATCTCTCTAATAAGCATAAGCGATGTGCTTTCAAAATTGATTTGTCCAAAGCTTATGACTCCATACAATGGGACTTCCTCCTCAATGTTTTGCAAGCTGTAGGGTTCCCTCCTATGTTTATTCGATGGATTGAAGAGTGTGTTACCTCACCCTCCTATTCTATCCAGATCAATGGGTCTCCTACTAAATTTTTTCGTGGGAAATTGGGTCTACGCCAAGGCGACCCACTCTCTCCTTACCTATTTATCCTCTGTATGGAAATGTTCTCTAGGTCTCTTATTCATACTATAGCTGCCACTCCTAATTTTCTGTTCCATTGGAGATGCAAAACTCTTAAACTATCCCATCTTTTGTTTGCTAATGATCTGTTACTGTTCTGCCATGCTAATCTTATCTCCGTAAATACTGTACTTACCTGCTTGCGTACTTTTTCCTCTTTCTCTGGGTTAGGAATGAATCAGAGTTTAATTCTTTTTATCTCTTGATGTGGATCCTTTGAACCTTCACTTGGAAACCATTTCGGGACTTCAAAGGGGTACTCTTCCTATTCGATATCTCGGTGTGCCCCTCTTAATGGGTCGCTTGACTCGGCGTGATTGTATTCTACTGTTGGATAAAATTGATGCCCGAGTTAATAAGTGGACCCACAAAGCCTTATCCTATGCTGGTAGAATTCAATTGGTTATTTCTGTCTTGTCCACTTTTCAGGTCTACTGGGCTAGTCACTTCCTGCTTCCTCT
>JANIHZ010122720.1:0-13237 GCA_027478365.1 Erythroxylum rufum | reverse complement strand
TTTGTCATTTGATATTTGGTAAAATTAGCTGTTTAAGATTAGCTGTTTATGTGTAAAATGACTTATGAGGGCATGACATTACAAAATATATAAGGGTATGAATATTAATTACTTAATTTAAAATGAGTAATATAATTAACTTGTGAATATTATTAAAAAATTATATAAAATTGTAATATATTTTTATTTAAAATATTATATTATGGTAACATTTTTATTAAATTACTATTGGTTTATATATAATAATTTAAGAAAATTATACTTCTTTTGGTAACAAAACAACTATTAAATAATTAAATAATATTAGAAAAAGTTAAACATGGAAAATAATATCATAACGGTCTAATATTAGTTAAGCTTTCTAAACTTGACTTAAATTCAACAAGCTAATTTAGATTTAACTAAGTTCGGATCGACCCACTAAAAATCCTACTTATGTCCATGAAGCTTGTATTTAATCAACGTGCTTATTTAAAATTGCTTCTTAATAGACATACAAGGATAGTAGACAAATAAGGTTTTGAATTACAGATTCATGCAAAATATGATAACTCGTGTAGAAGAAAGAGTTTTCTTTGTTTTCACTACTTAACTGAGAGAAGTACAGAAATATATACAGGTCCTATTCTATTTTCAGCTATACACAAAATATGACTATGATAAGAATTGACCCTTGAATCAAGGGATTTACATTAATCAAGAGATCAATATCCTATAATATCTCTAGTTTGACAGCTCACGCCAATACTCCCCATCACGTTGGTGCGTAGAAGTCTTGGATGCCCAACTTGCCAAGTGAGCTATAGAAGTTTTTGCTAGATACAAATTTTGTAAGTATATTTGCCAACTAATCCTCAGACTTAACAAAAGGAAACCAAATGATCTTCTCTTCGAGATTTTGTTTGATGAAATGTCAGTCTACCTCTACATGCTTTGTTCGATCATGTTGGATAGGATTATGCGAGATATCTATGGCAGCCTTGTTATCATAGAATAAGTCCATCTCAGAGGTTGGAGAGAAACCAATTTCAGTCATTAATCTTCTAAGCCAAAGAAGCTCGCAAAGGCCTTTAGCCATTCCTCGAAACTCAGCTTCGGCGCTTGATAAGGCCACAACTTTTTTTTTTTTTACTTCTCCATGTAACAAGATTTTCACCAACAAATGTAAAGTACCTTGAAGTGGATTTTCTATCCGAGATATTCCCAGCCCAATCTGCTTCTGTATAGCCCTCAATCTTTAGATGATTATTCTTTGAAAACATAAGTCCTTTCCCAGGTGAGGACTTCAAGTAGCGAAGAATTCGTATTACAGCATCCATGTGATCTTCGCTCGGGCAATGCATGAATTGACTCACTACGCTTATAGCATAAGCGATATCAGGGTGAGTATGTGATAGGTAAATAAGTTTACCAACCAGCCTTTGATATCTCTCCTTATCAGTAGGTACTTGGTTAGGGTATTCTCCAAGTTTATGGTTTTGAATAATTGGTGTTTCTGTTGACTTGCACTCCAACTGTCCCACCTCAGACAATAAATCTAAGGTGTATTTCCGTTGAGATAGAAATATACCTTTCCTTGATCTAGCAACTTCAATTCCTAGAAAATATTTGAGCCCCCCTAAATTCTTTATTTCAAACTCAGTTGCCAATTGCTTTTAAAGCATTGCTATTTTGTCTGAGTCATTCCCTGTGATAATCAAGTCATCTACATATATTATCCAGGCTGTCACCTTCCCTTGTTGATGCTTTAGAAAAAGTGTATGGTCTGAATTGCTTTGTAGAAAGCCATATTTTTTCATCGCAAGACTAAACCGACCAAACCATGCTCGCGGTGATTGTTTCTATCAATATAGTGCTCGCTGTAGTTTACATACAACCTTGGTCTTGGAATTCGATGTATAACCTGGTGGGATATCCATGTACACCTCCTCTTCAAGATCACCATGGAGGAAGGCGTTCTTTACATCAAACTGATGTAGTGGCCAATCAAGGTTTACTGCAAGAGATATTAAAACTCTAACTGTATTCAGTTTGGCCACTGGTGAGAAGGTCTCTTGATAGTCTACGCCATAGGTTTACGTATAACCTTTTGTAACCAACCTTGCTTTATATCTCTCAATCGATCCATTCGCCTTATATTTAATGGAAAATACCCATTTACACCCTACAATTCTTTTCTCTTCGGGCAAGGTGACAAGAGTCCATGTTTTGTTCTTCAATAATGCCGCCATTTCTTCCTTTATTGCTTGAGTCCATTTTGGGTTTGTCAAGGCTTCTTGAACACTAGTGGGGATATGATTTGAGGATAGTTCTTGTACAAATGTTTTGAGACGTTTGGAGAGTCTCTTCGGTGATACGTAATTAGCAATTGGATATTTTGACTTCCGGTCCTTAATATAAGGAGAATATCTATTGGGTGGTTTTCCTCTGTTGTGCCTGAAAGGTAAAGTATAACCAGCAAAAGTATTTATAGAACTTAAAGCTATAGTAGAAGAGGTTACCTCAAGAATACTCTCAGGAGATGGGTCTTTAGGTACTGAGGAGATTGGGGTCTCTATTTCAATTTGAAGTGGCGATGTAGATGTCTCTAGTGGGGTCGATGTCTCTCTTGGAATTACATTAGTTGTGGAAGGTTCCTCATTGCCTACCAATTCTGTTCTAAAGTGTTCCATATCATCCACCATGTCTGTGGAAGAAGCACTATTCGGTGAGGGAAAAAACCAATTTTGCTCTTTACTCCGAATCTCCCCCAGAAGAGAAGAATTGAATTTGGAAGGAGAGTAGAATGTTTCAGATTCCAAGAAAGTAACATCCATCGTGACATAGGTACATCTGGTGGCTGGATCATAACATCGGTATCCTTTTTAGTGTACTGCATATCCCAATAATATGCATCAAGTTGCACATGGATCAAGTTTTGTACGTTGATTTTTAGGTAGATGGACAAATTCCACACAGCCAAAAATTCAAGGTGGAATCAGTAACACGGATGGCAGAGAGACATGTGATGAAAGAGCTTATAATGGTGTCTGAAAATTTAAGACTCGTGATGGCATTTGGTTGAGAAGGTGTATTGTAGTAGCAACAGCATCAGCCCAATGTTGGTTATGTACATATGCTCCAAGTAACAAGGAACGAGCAGTTTCTAGTATGTGCCTATTCTTTCTCTCATCAATCCCATTTTACTGAGGGGTTTATGGACATGAGGTCTCATGAAGCAGACCATGGACACGAAAATAATCTTGGAATTGCTTATTCATATATTCCCCGCCATTATCAGATCTGAGAACTTAAATTTTAGCTAAAAATTGAGTCTGAACCATTGTATTAAAAGATTGAAATATAGTCAACACTTCATCTTTATGTTTCAGCAGATACAACCATATCATGCGAGTACAATCATCAATAAAGATGACAAATCAGCGAAAACTAGATACGTAGTGACCGGAGATGGCCCCCGCATATCAGAGTGAATTAAAGCAAATGGAACTTGACTTTTATTCATACTCAAAGGATAAATAGTTCTGTGACTTTTGGCTAAAATGCAAGTATCATATTTAAAACCATAAGGCTGCATGTTTGCGAATAAATTAGGATATAAATGTTTCATGTAACCAACTGATAGATGTCCCAACCGGCGATGCCAAAGCCAAATCTGTTGTTCTTTGGAGTCACTTTGATGATGTGCATGGCCCATACTAAGACCATCCATGTAGTAGAGCCCCCCCTCCCCTTTTCCCCTCCTAGTACCATGCCCAATTATCTCCTTGGTGAGAATATCCTGAAGAAGGCAAAAAGTGGGATAGATGATCACAACACAATTTAGATCAGTGGAAATTTGACTAACAGATAATAACTTAAGGGATAAGGAGGGAACAAGCAAAGTATTATGTAAAGATATTGTAGGTGACAAGGTCACAGTGCCTGCTATTGTGACTTGAGATATAACCCCATTGGCATTAGCTATTGTAGTCCGTCTTGGTGATGAAGTTTTGGAAAAATCAGTAACATCATAGGTCATGTGGTATGTAGCTCCTGAGTCAAGTATCCAAGTATTGCTATCAATAGCTTTATGGGAGAGATTGTTACCTAAATCTGAGAGAAGTACATCTCCTTGTGATAATTCAATAGATGGTGTGAATGAAAGTTGGGATTCTGCTGTAACCATAGCAGCTTTACCATTAGTTTCAACCTTGTCTTGATGCTTTCAAGCTTGGAGTTCATGCCACCAGTCGGGATAGCCATGTAATTTGAAGCAATTTTCGCGAGTGTGCTTTGAATTACCACTATGAGAACACTTAGGTTCATTAGAAGATGTTCGAGATTTAGAGGACACACTTGATACTCCTTTGCTTAGTGAAAGAGATCCTGTTGACGATGAAGTAGATTGTCCAATTTTAACACTTTTGGAGGCCAACACCGTACCAGGAATTTCAGTATTGTTACCGATTATCATGACTTGTTGTCGAATAGCTTCCCCACGAACTTACGCATGTGCCTCTTCAACAGTAGGAAAAGGATGCATTTGTAGTACATCTGCTCGAATATTGTCAAGTCAGTCATCAAGGCCATCCAAAAATATATATACTGTCTCCTCTTGAAGGAGATTAGTATAACGTTGAATATCAACAACACACTCCATTGGATTTGGGCGACGAAAATCAATTTCACGCCACAAACCTTGGAGATCATTATAATATTTTTCAAGAGAGCCTCCAGATTGTTGTAAGCAGGTCACACAGTGTCGGAGATCATATACTTGCGAGGTATCACTGCCATCAAAGAAAGTAGTAGCAATCGAATCCCACACCATCTTTGCTGTAGGGAATCGAATAAAATTACTAATCAAGGATATGTCCATGGAGTTAGTCAACCAGCCTTTGACAATAACATTGATTGTATGCCATTTCCGAAAGGTTGGATCAGTTTGGGAAGGCTGAGGAAGATCGCCATTAATAAATCTCAATTTGTCTTTGCTTGAGATGTACATCTCAACAACTTGGGACCACAGTGCATAGTTAGTGCCATCCAACTTAATGCCAATCTGAGTAGCGGAAGTTTCTGTAGTGGGTGGGTCGTCTGTCTATTCAATATTTCAGACATTTTCATGGTCAGTTAGTGAGGGTAGGGTTGGATTGTTGTCCCCCATAGGGATATGAGGTTTCTGAATCTGACATGGTTATGACAAAAAAGTGAAAAAAAAGATGAGTATGTCAAGGATCGGTTTGCTCTGATACCATGATAACTCATGTAGAAGAAAGAGTTTTCTCTGTTTTCTCTACTTAATTGAGAGAAGTACAGAAATATATACAGGTCCTATTCTATTTTCGGCTATACACAAAATATAACTATGATAAGAATTGACTCTTGAATCAAGGGATTTACATTAATCAAGAGATCAATATCCTATAATCTCTCTAGTTTGACAGCTCACGCCAATAAGTATTGAGACAATAACAAACAATGGAGGTGCTATCTTAGATAATATAGTCATAATTGTAAAAAATTATGATATTGGTCAATAAGAACAAGCAAAAAGTAACAAATGTAGAAGACAAGCTGCAAATAATAGAGTTACTGAAGAAGTGTTCATTAGGAATTTGTTCCCACTAATTTCATCTGTCTCTCATTCTCTTTTACATCTATATCTCAGGTTGACCACCTAAAACAAAAGGCAAGCTCTATCACAAGAAACGATCCCCTATAACTCAATGAGTCCAGCTCAAGGCATTGGCTTATATCACACAAACAGTTAGCAGAAGCTCAAAATATTTTCCTGGAAAATGGTCAAAGCCCATGCCTACCCATTTGGACAGATAATGAAATTGCTTTGTTCAAAAAATGCATAAAATGAAACAATGGCACGAGAGCCTGTCCTTTTTGATATTGTTTCTAGCTTTCCCAAAAAACTGCCACCGAAAAGGTTGTATAAGATCAAGCAGCGAGAAACGTAGAGAGATGAGAGAGATGTGAGTGACTCTTCTGGCAAAAACGAGAGAGACGAGAGAGAGGTCAAAAAGTTAGGGCAAAAATGACATTTTAGGTTTGGGGTAATAAGCTATTGAGTAGCTTCTTGTTTTTGGCTGGTTGGGTCACCAAACAAATTTATCAATTTTTTGACTTTTTTTTGATTAACTAGCTAATTTTTAACTGATTAGCTGCTATCCAAACATGCCAAATTATGTATGATTAATAATCCTTTTTACATATATCTGTTGCAGAGTCTCGCTTTCATTATTCATTCAATTAACAGTAGATCAAACTTGAGTAATTCATATTCTACAGGAGCCTTTACTGTCAATCCTAGATCTCTATTAGAGGGACAAGCAAGGTGCAATGTACCGCAGAATATTGCGATAATTTGATTTGTTGTGTTTAGTTTTTTTTTCCTGGTAAAAAAAACTTGAATAATTCAATCTAAGGCTAAGCCAAATCAAGCTTCGCCTAGTCTGAGATTTGATTAGACCAGGCTAAGCTCAAAAAATTAAGAGAGAAAAAGATGTGGAGGGAGGAGACTTTGCATCAAAATCTTGAGAATTTCAAACACGCTTCAAATAATTTTCTTGCAATTAAAGAAGCATCATCAAATCAGATTTGGAAATTAGAACAACGTCATCTTATGCTCTTCTAGTCCTCAAATAAAGTCGAATCATTCGTTATTAGCTTCCGTATAGATAAAGCATCATCTCTGCTTGTCCCCTTTCTCTCTCACCTTTCTATTCTAGTACATGTAGCAGTAATTTTCAAACAGACAACCTTCAGTTTCCAGAGAAAATAAACAATCAACAATTGTATTTTTGCAAGCATAATCTGTGGTGATAAAAGGCCTATGACCAGTCAACTGTTAACTAAATTCCTTTGTCTCAAAGTTATTTAGAAAGACTTATGTACGTCAGCCACCACCTGGAAGCCTGCTTTGTATTCGTTTTGGAGAGCAGAGATTTGTCAATTTCATCCGCGGTGGCGCCATATTAGAATTAGCTTTTATCTTCCAGTCAATATTTGTTCACCCACTAAATTATGAAGATAAGGGCTTAATGAGTAGATTAGAGCAGATTTGACTTAAGGCTAACTAATTTTAGATTTGGGTTTTTTTTTTTCTTACTTCATGTTTAATTTAAGGTCCCATTAATTAAGTTGTTTTGGTCTTTTCCTAAATAAAACATCATGGTAGATTTGGAGGTCTGAGCTAGATTCTTCAATGCTGGATTTGCTTTTTACCGGTTGTTGAGTCGTAAGGTCCAACAGTGAAGATAACCATTTGCGCCTGATTATTTGCACAAACTGCGTACATAATAAGCAACATAAAGGACTTCAACATCCGAATCATGTACGTGCCACTTTGAGTTATCCTGAAGAAGACGACAAAGTATTCTTCATCCGCCAATCACCACTGAGCCATCCTTAATACTTCCACTGGTAGGTGGGTTTCTTTGATACTAGAAACTCTACAAGAAGCATTACGAAGAAAAGAATCATATTTTTGGTCCCTGCAGACTTTATATTCATAATCAGACCTCCAATCAAATTAATTTCTAAGAATCAGTTGCCCTTCAAGCACAGGGACAACTTGGTTTTGTAAGAAATCACATACTGTAAGCAACCTTAAATCTTAACTAAATGTCCTGAGAGAATAAAAGAAATCTGGAAATCAGACACTACAGTTTGTGTAAATAAACACTTGCTTGTTACATAAAATTACTGAGATAATGGGCTATATCTAAAGCAAGATACAAGAGCATGATTCTCTTCTCTACTGTAAGTTTCGGAACTGCCATAATTCATCCATGTTCCACAAGGTATCTTCAAAGTCACATCCGACCAACCCACTGTCATCCATGTGGGAATTGCCTACAGAGTTGCCAAATTCTCCTGGAACTGACATAGTTGACAGATTGATGGCTTCCATGCCATTGCAATTGCTGGCGATCAGGCAGTCCTTATCAGAAGTGCTGTAGTCACCATTGTTGGCAACAGATTGGAAGCGGCTAGTTGGGTACTCTGGTAACTGTGATGTCTGCGACATATTTATTGATTCTATAGAAGAAAGGCAAGAATCTGTGCAGCGCTCTGACTCCGAGTTTTGTTCATGATGTTCCATTCCTTGCATTGTTATGGCCATATCAGATTGTCCCTGATTATGAACTTCCTGCCACTGCGGCTGTGGTGGCAGCGCTGAATGATGAGAAGCATAATTGGTAGGCTGAGAAGTGCGATCGGAGCATAACATGGCAGATGAAGAAGTTGGTGCATGCATCTTTTGGAGCAACATTCGCATCCAAAAACTCCTAATTATACCTTGAAATTGCGAGCTATTGGCATCTATCTTAAGCTGACGTGCCTGCTTTTGCACACGGGTTCTCCAGTAATTCTTGATTTCATTGTCCGTTCTTCCCGGTAGATATTGTGCAATTTTCGACCAGCTTTAGGAGACAGAACAATTCAAGTAAGAAGATTAATGGGGAGTGCTAAATATACTCGAATTTGTTCGACTCTGCAACACTTGTAATAGTGACTAAAGAGTAACTTGAGAAAGCAGAAGTTTCATCACGATTGAGCTGTGCAGCTACTTGGAAACCAATTTCCGGCTGTATATGAAATAATACAATTCAAAGTTGGATATAGCTCACCTATTCCCCCAATTCGAATGGAGGTCAAGAATCAACAGCTGCTCCTGGAGACTAAAATTTCCGCGCTTAACATCGGGCTTTAGATAATTTAACCATCTTAATCTGCAACTCTTGCCTGTTCTTCTCAACCCTTTTAAAGTGAAAATGATAAAAGATTCAGTCTTCATACATGTCTGTAGGAGTTAAAGAATCTCTTAACTTACCTGCACGTTCAGCAACCAAATTCCAGCGTCCCTCACCGTGACGAGCAATGTCATGAATGAGAAGATTGTCTTCTTCAAGAGTCCAAGGACCTCTCCTAAGAGGAGAATCATCTACACTACAACTGCTTGTGGACTTGGTTAAAGAACACATAGCGGCTCTCCTGGCACAAGATAAACAGAAATTTTCAACGACAAAACAAAAGAAAAAAAATATTGGAGTGCTGCAGCGCAAGTGGAGCGTGACAGTCAGTTCATAACTTATAACCACCAAGGTTCAAAAGCTTCACATCTATAATACTGTAGTTAATTAACAACTTTTCCAAAGGAGTAACAGGCGGAAGTTAGATGGCAAATCACAATGGTGTTTCCATTGAACTTCCTTTATGTCTACGTATACTCCAAAAAAACCAGAAAAGAAACCGGGCATGGCATGCCAAATAAAGTCATCGTAATATTCTCTTGACTTGTAGTTTAATAATATAGAATAGGTTCAAATCATCTTCTCCGTGTATTTCATTTTTGAGGCCGTTTCTCATAAAAGTGTGAAACTAGGAATCATCGAAGGGTTCAGCTTAACGAGCTCAGATCTTCTGTCCAGTCTTATGGTGTTTTATTGTGTTTAGTGAATCTCAACCATTTATTTATACAGGCCTCACGTTTATTTAAGCGGGACCTACATGAGACCCACATAAATAAATGACTGAAATTTACTGGACACAATAAGACATCATAAAACTAAAAAGAAAATCTATTGAGCAGCTTAACTACACCAGATTACATGAATACAGAATTAACATAGGATTTAGCGTCTACTCTGTAGGCCCCAGGTCTAGAGCCTAGAGGCAAAGATAACTCAAATTCGCTTGCTTAAACTAAAAGGTGTCTCATTGACTGGGGGAACGTGAAAGGGGCCAAAACAAAATGTATAGGACTAACAGGAGTAGGAGGGGAAAGAAAAACAGTTGTGCATTAAATGCTCGAAAATGAAATCTTGAATTGTTTTGCTGAAGGTTAAAGATAAGGAATCCATATTTTCTACCCATTTCTAGATTACAATTAAATAAGAGTTTGGACAAGGAAACGTGCTGGCATGTCTATGTAATTAAAATTGATCAAATTTGACCGGTGCGTGTGAGGATTAATTTAAGAATGGATAGCTTAAAGATGTCTTTTTACAGTTGAGATTCTCTTAAAATATCTCATAAGCTAACAAAAAAAAAAAAAAAGAGGCTGAAACACCACTTTTGACACGAGATTTGGTGCCTTCTAATCTTGGAGTAGTCTCAAAACACAGCCTTCCTTGTTTCTTCGACGGCTTATGATTTTGATAAGGTTAACACAAAGGTGTCTGCAATACTTTTATATTCTGTTTTTCTATTGCTCCAAAAGCCTATTTGAGTGTTCAAAACAGAGATAGCCAAGTAGGCACAAGAAAAAGTTCCTTAAATTTGTGTAAGGTACGTCATGTCTATCGATGCTGCTATATTTGACTCCTTAAGGTTGGTCGGTCGTTTTTCCTTGTACGAGACTAGGACAGCAAAATACCCCAACACAACTGAGAATGAGAAGCCTCGTGAGTAATACTGGTCACCCAGTGGATTGTTCATCAAATCTGGTGCCAACTGTTCTTGGAAAATTTATGGTCAAAAGCCCAGTATGCAGATGCCATACGTGTCGAGGACACAATAATCACTTCATTTTTGTGATGAGCGCTTTCAAGTTTTTACATTTTTTATACTTTACTAGCTTTTGCACGAAAATGCTGCGGAAAGAACTCTTCTGTTCCAACTCATATAAGTTCCTCAGCAATCTACTAATATCTACAGATTTAGCTTCCATAATTGGTGAACGAAAAAGAACTAGAACTACTTGTAACAATATGAACAATTTTATAAGCAGGGCATAGAATCAGTGTATTTGTGTGAGTTTGAAGAGGTTACACGTGACGTTTCGTAGTGAACTTTGTTCTTGTTGCCGACGCAAATCCAAACGTTGAAGCTCACTTTGAAGCCATCAGTTTCATGATTGCAGATAAAGGCATTGGTCTTAATTCATCGTACACAAGTCCTTATGTCACTATTCAAATAATTATGACAAAAAGATTATAGTGACGTTTGGAAGATAAATAGCTGTATGGTTTACGGAGACGGGATGCATATATCTTAATCAGGAGGACCACTATAATATGATCAACAAAACTAATAATGACGATTTGAAGGTATGATAATTTTGAAGTCCAAGTTTACAACTGTGTTAATTACGTGATTATCGCCAAGAATGTTTGAAACAAGTTTCAACTTTGGATTAAACGTATTTTCGTTATTGAGGATACATACATAAAGTATAATGTAAGTAATGTATGGATGTGTTATTGCTCTCTTCCTCTTTTTCCTTCGTTTTCTTCATTTTTCTTTGTCAATAATACTATTTGGATTTAATGAAACATAATAGATTAATGCAACCGAGAGAATATTAAATTTAAGTAAACAAGTTATTATTAATTGGGTAATTACCTTTAGATAAGTAGTCTTTCAGTAGTACAACCAATAGTAATAGACACTGACTTCCCTTATGGTTTAAAAAATCCTAAAAAACTTTTTGATCTTTAAAATTCTCTAAAACAAACTCCCTTTTGTTTTTAGTTTTTCAAAAAAAAACTCTTTCTTTTAAATTTTGATTAAAAAATAATGATGAAACATATACAGTATGAATATCAGACCTAGACTAGTCGAATGTTATTTACATGATAGTTCAACCTAACTCTTAAACTTGAATTGAATTAATTAAATTTGACTAAAACTAATAATTTATTATGATTATCTTAAATTATTAATTTAAGTTAAATTTAATTAGTTCATTAAGGCAAAAGTGCTTTAGGCAACGAAATGTTTTTAACAGCTTAAAAATGTGTTGCTAAAAATTAATATAATGCAATAGTTTTTAAAGTGTTGCCTTTAATAATATTAAAAAGCAACGAAAATAATAAATTGTTGCTGCATATAAGAAAAGGCAACAAAATTGAAAAAATGTTGCAATAAAATTTTATCCATCCAACATTTAGAATTGTTGCTATAGTTCTATATTATATTATATCATGTAAGCGGATACTAATTTCATCACTTTACACCCATATATTTTTCAAGTGAAAAGAAAAAAGAAATGAGAGGCTCAATGAGGCGACGACCTACCGAGTCGATGAACTCACAACCCAGGCCAGATCACCACCATCTCCAGTTTCCCACAATTTTGATGCCAACTTTTCCAACAACTGGCCATCATCCATAGGTGTTGACTGTGCCTTTGAGCCCCTTATCGACAGAGCCCACCAAGGTGTGATAGTGCATGAGCGCGTATCTTTCATCCTACTCTTCCCATTCTCTACCCACCCAATCTCCTTTGCAAAAGTTCCATCGTCTTTTTATCTTTTATTTGTTCTATTACCTTATTGGGTTAATTCATCTTTTGATTTGGATCTTTGATCAAACACACATTTACTCTTTTGCAAAAGTAAACGTGTGTTTGATCAATCAACCAAATAAAAAATAAAAAATAAAAAATCAACGTTATCCCACCTAGTTACCAATGTCCCTCTCCCTGGCACCCCAGTCCATATTTTGTTTTGGTGTTCCTTTTACCTTTTTATCATTTCTTCTTTCTTCTTTAATCTCCCTCATATTCTCTTAAAAACGCATACATACACAACTCTATTTTTTTCCTTCCCTTTTATACATAGCTTCTCGATCTATACTTCAATTTTTGTTTCTCTTTTCTCTCTCTCTCTCTTTCTATCATTCTTTTGAAAAACAATATTTTGAATTCATTCCTAATTTTGTGGTCAATGTAGTAGTCTGATTTACTCTGAAATCGGGTATCTTTATTTCTATTTGGGTATTTGAAAATCTGGGTTCTATTTTTTTTTGATAATCAAAGTATGTGATTGGCACATAAAAAAGTTATTTTTCCTCAATTTTTCGTATTTTTTTTAGATTTCATTTTCTACGATTGAATGCTGCTACAATAGAGGTCTTGCCTTCTTATTATGAGCCAACAAACAATAATGTAACGGTTTCTGCCTCATCAGGTATGAAGTTCAACTCTCCTCTTCAAGTCGCCCAACTTTTCAAACCTTTAGCAGCCACAATTCTGACCCCAAAATTTTTAAAAAGTGTAAGTGACTCAATTTGTTAAGTTGTTATGATTATGAGTCTTAGTGCCTGTTTGGTTCAGCTTTTGGAGATTCCAAAAGCACTTTTTTTCACTGCAAAAGTTACTTTCAGGAAAAAATGGGTGTTTGGCTGCAAACTTCAAAAGTATTTTTTTAAGTAGAAATAGCTTTTGAAAAAGCTAAAATACAGCTTTTTCAAAAGCTAAAATTTGGAACTTTTCAGAAAAGCCCAAATTTCA
>JANIHZ010122716.1:0-13237 GCA_027478365.1 Erythroxylum rufum | reverse complement strand
TTTAAAGATGTGATTCAGATATGCATGATTAAGAGTGATTTGAGCTTATGGAAAAGGATAGTGAGATTAGAATGGTTAAATTTGTGAATGGTTTTGTTTTGGATAAGATTGATAAAGATGAAAGGGATGAATGAGGAAAAGAAAAGTATGAAAAAAATTTATACCGGATTTATCGGATAGGTTTAATATAAGGTTTCCATCGCGACAGTTTTCTTGTTCACTTCAGATGTCGGATCTGTTTGTTTTGTACTTTGCTTTTCGTTTCCGAAAGTTTTCGTTCGTTTTCTCTTTTGATTCCGTTTTTTTTTTCCGGTTGGGATCCGGTTTTGAGATCGGGTTCCAACAGTTATGGTATCAGAGCAAGAGTGTAGTTAAGTTCTGATTCGTTTCGGAAGAATTGGATTAAGTAGTTGGGTTCTGGAAACGGGATCCAACACCATGGGAGCTCTTTGTTATCTTATCCCCATTCTAGAACTTTTATGTAAATAATCACCGCTAATACATGAATGAGCACGTGTTCATATTACCGCGATATTGGTGAACATGGGGGTATGTTAGCTGCACTTGGAGAAACAAAATGATCCTTTTTAAAGCATGGCCTTAATGCTGTGGCATGATGTCGTGTTCCTTGGATGAAAGTCTGTAAAAAGAATCAGAATGGGACATGATGGAACATGAACACAATAGTGTGTTATTAGTATGTTTTGAGTCCTTTCTTCATATCTTCTAACATTGCTCCAAATTGACTTAATTTTGTCTAAATTCATCCATTTTTCTTAAGAGGATGGAACAAGACCTAAAAAATCAGACTTATCTTGCTTACCAAATTCTATAAGAACTCCCAAAACACAAGTATAATGCTCTTAAAAATTCATTTTAAAATTTTAAAAGTAAAGTCTATTAAGCATACATCATAAGATACATCAACCACTCATCAATGGAAAACATCATTGTCCAATTGATTTAAATGTGTAGTCACTACATTACATCATCTTCTGAAATGGGACCAAGGACATGCTTCAACCGAGCTATTCTCTTTATGAATTGCTTTCATATTCTGCCCCACCAACCATTTTGCACACAAAATTGATTCCAACCACACTTTGAGACTAGATTTATCCTAATTATATAAAATAAAAGGACAACTACAAGTTGTAAGGTTAGCCTATCTTAGAAAATTTCATTCTAATTGTCTTATAATATGTCTTACTAATACATGAGCCATATAACAATTTGTGTCTATCTAAACAATATGATTATTTAAGCACCAATCAAAATAACTGCCTATAACTATCATGCTTTAGTTCACTGTAGATCTAGGAGAATTTTGTATGAATTCTCAAAGCTATGAAGAATTTGTTGAATTCTCGAAGGTGTGTATAGTTTGTTAAAGCCAGACACTTATCGAATATACCAAATAGCACTTCTACCAAGTTGTCAATAACCAATTATCAAATGGTAATGACCAAAATCTATGGAGTATGCTCTTATCATCATACAATAAACAAATAATAAGGGTCAATACTTAGTATCAATTTCATCCGAGGCACTAAAGGTACTCACAAAACCTACCTTTAACTATTTAAGTGTTAAAGGTATTTTACAACCTCACATCAAACAATGCCCATTTTCCTAGTAAGCTTTCCTTCAAAATTAAAACGACATTAGTAACAAAGACGACCTTCCCAAATAGCTCGAATTGCAACTCTGGAAAGCAAAGCCTGGTCTTTTAGTCTAGCCCATAATCAAGTGAAAACGTGCAACTATTGACCCAATTACTTCTTTTCTTGTATCCATATCCATTACATAACCCGACCCAAATTTAGATATCCAGAAACTCGAAAATGTCTTATTGAAGTCTTCAACGGCCAGCGTCAAAGCGAGTTGCCCGATTTCTGAATCCAAGATGCAAATACGGTTCTAGACGTTTAGTCGCTGAATCAAATCATCTTCCCGCCTCCTCTATCTGAGACTATTTTCTCTATCTCTATCTCTTTCAATGGGAAGAAGAGATAAAGAGCGGCCTTCTTCTTCCAAACGAAAAAGAAGTAACTCGGACGACTCAGAAGCCGATTCCGAGTCCGATTCTTACTCGGACGGTTCAGATGGACGCGGTTCCTCTCCTCCACGAAGCTCTAGGAAGCGCAGAGAGCATGGTAACAGTAGTCGGAGCAGAAGCAGGAGGAGTCGTCGGCGCAGCCGGAGTTCCGATGACTCTGACGATAGTGATGCGGGCGAGAATGGCCGCAGGAAGACGAGAAAGATCTCTGAAGAAGCAATTGCAGAGTATTTAGCTAAAAAGGCTCAGAGAAAGGTAAAGCTTGGCTTTTCCCTTTCAATTGTTTTTGTGTAACTCAGTTTTAGGGTTTCTGATTGGTGACGTGATTGTGCAGGCTATGAAAGTTGCGAAGAAATTGAAGGCGCAGTCTGTGTCTGGTTATTCGAATGATTCTAATCCATTCGGTGATTCTAATCTCAATGAGAAGTAAGTTTACGCAATTTCTTTTTGATTTGTTTGTCTGCTAATACTTTTGAAGTTCTCACAATTTGATAGTACAACTAACAACTATATTAGTGGTTGTTTGTCGAGCTTTTAAGTCAACTTCGTGGCATTGATTTCTGCGACCAGAATGCTGATGCTGGATCCTTAGTGATTTTGTAGCTCATCCAAACATCCCTTCATACCCTTCAAGTCTACTTCTTTTTAGTTGTCTCAGCTTTCTTACGTTGTGTCAACAAGACAGGATATGATACTCTGTGACTACTTTTGATTGAACACCATTCCGATGTCCTCACCGAACAATGCAAATTTGGCCCCCTACCTTACTATGTCCCCGTATTCAATTTGTTGAACTTATGGATTTGCCTGTTTTTAAACTATTGTTAGACAATATCTTATATTAAATAATGAGAGTTACTAATATTCATGAATTCTAGATTTGTATGGCGAAAGAAGATTGAGCGTGATGTTGTCCAAGGTGCTTCGCTTGATATATTCTCAGTTAAAGCCGAGAAACAGAGACAGAGAGAAAGAATGGTATGCATAGTTAAGGCTAGCTACATGATATATAGCTTTCAGTGCATCTAGCCCTTCAATTTTTACCATACCGATTTGTTATGTGACATAACTATTGCAAAGTGTGTTATCCAATATTTTTTATTGTTGATGTTCTTCCTGTCCGGTGTAGAGAGAGTAGTTTACACCACCTGACTCTCTATGTAGTGACCTAATAAAGCACGGTTTGAGAATAATGGATGAATGGACTTCATTTGTGTTATCTACTAGAGATGTGATGTCAATTCCATTCTTGGTTAATCATATCCATAAACAAAAAATTAAAAGAAAGACAGAGAACGTTTAACTGGTTGTTTTCACATTGCTTTTGACAATGTTGTTTCATGTTTTTGAACTATTATTGCATTAATTATTTTCTTTCCAAGCAGTTATTGTTCTTTCGTTTACTTCATTAAAGCTTTTGATAATGTAGCTTAATTGTCAAATAGCAGACATGCTCTTTTTATTAGGTCAAGACTAATGCTTTTCGTGATGCAGGCAGAGATTGAAAAGGTGAAAAAGAGAAGAGAGGAAAGAGCACTTGAAAAAGCGCGTCATGAGGAAGAAATGGTAACTTTAGAGTCCATGATATAGCTGAGTTTTGTTGTAGATTAGACCATTGCTTATAAGTTTGTTAACTTCATTCATATTTGCATTATTATTTTGTTTGTTTGGCTTATTTTGGTATGGAATTTGGTTTAATAACTGCATTTCTTTCTTCAGGCAATGCTAGCTAGGGAACGTGCTCGGGCTGAATTCCAAGATTGGGAAAAAAGAGAAGATGAGGTATGTGTGGTTGTCTCCTTTTCATTGAAATTTGGTTAAGTATTTTTTCTGCTGGCTGTCATGTTAGTAAAATGCATTCAATCTACAGTTTCATTTCGATCAAAGCAAAATCAGGTCAGAGATTAGATTACGTGAAGGGCGTGTGAAGCCCATTGATGTTCTATCCAAGCACCTCAATGTCTCGGATGATTTGGATATAGAAATAAATGAGCCGTATATGGTTTTCAAGGTAATTATTGAAGCCTTCCCTATTTTAATCAAGTATCATAAAATCAAGTTGAGTGTTAACACTGGCACTTGATATGCATAATGCAGGGTTTGACAGTAAAAGAGATGGAAGAGCTCCGTGATGACATCAAATTGCATCTTGATATGGATAGGAAAACTCAAACACATATTGATTATTGGGAGGTATTGTCCTTCTGACATTTTTCAAAAGGTTTTTGACTGCCATTGCTATATTATTCAGATCTACATGTGCAACTTGTTTGTGGAAATCCTTAGGCAAGATATCTCATGCCAGGAACTGTCAGCAACTTTTTTGGTTTTTTGATGTGGGGATACTTAATAAGGGCAGCTCTCTCCTTTTTATCCCAAATCTCACCCCTTCGTTTCCTTGGAATTGATGTGTCCTGTGGGAGGTATAGTCCTCCAAACTTATTGTATGAGTAGATTGATTTAAAGTAAATATTAAAACAGGAAACTAGTAGTTTTGGCTATGTTAATCTTGGTGAATTAAGTATTAGATGGGCTATACTTGTTACTTTTCTGTTGGTCTCGAATGTTACTTTGAATGCTTATGAATGTGAAGTTCCTTGTTTGCCTTCAGTTTCTGTATATATGCGCAATTGTATATCTGGTGGGCTGTGTCTAACTCGTACAATGCACAGGCGCTCCTAGTCGTTGCTAATTGGGAACTAGCTGAAGCACGGAAAAAGGATGCAGTGGATCGAGCAAGGGTACGTGGGGAGCAACTGCCTGCTGAGCTGCTTGCAGAAGAGAGGGGTCTGCATTCTAGTATTGAAACAGATGTCAGTGATCTATTGGAAGGGAAGAGTTCAAGTGAGCTTGATGCATTAGGGTCTCAAATTGAAGCACAGATGAGCTCGGGCTCTGCAAAGGTAGTTGAGTATTGGGAGGCTGTCCTTAAACGACTCCAGATATATAAAGCAAAGGTATCTATGACTTCAAGAAGTTTATAGATTGTCTATGTCTTCTCAATTACATGCCGTCAACGTTGCCTGTGAATTGCTCCAAATGCAGGCTTGCTTGAAGGAAATCCATGCTAAAATGTTAAGGAAACATTTGCAACGCCTTGAACCACATTTGGAGGGTGATGATAAAGTGGAAACTGATCATAGTTTGAGGCCTAGTGAAGAGGAAAGTGAGCATGATGTGGATGGTATGTATGCTTTGTCATTTTTTGTGAAACTCTAGATTCATTTTCAGAGTGCTGACCAATATTTGCACGCCTCTCTGCATAGACTCCAAAACATTCTCTCCAGAGCCAATGTTGAAAGAGGATCAAGAGGCAGAAGAAGGTGGATCGTTTTCACCTGAGCTGTTGCATGGAGATGATGATGAAGAGGCAATTGATCCAGAAGAGGATAGGGCTACACTGGTAGTTTTCATAAAAGCATCTTTAGATAGCAAGAGAATGCAAATCAAATATGTGTTCTTCGATTTGACCATGAGTTTCTTGACTCAATGATAGGAAAGGAAACGTGTTGCTGTTTTTGAGGAGAAACAACGGCGGATTCGAGAAGCTATGGCTTCAAAGCCACCGCCTCCAGAAGACAACTTTGAGCTCAAAGCCATGAAAGCTATGGGAGTTATGGAGGAAGGTGACGCAGTTTTTGGCACTGGTGCTGAGGTTAATCTGGATTCGCAGGTGTCTTTTTCTTGGCTATTCTTCCTTTCTTTAACCAGTCAATGTTAGTCGTACTGTTTCGAGGCACCCTTATAAAGGAAAATGTAAATTAATGGGAAACAGGTATTTATTTTGAAATTCTTTTCAACCTTAAATATTTACATGCGGTTGCAGGTATATTGGTGGCATGACAAATATCGCCCACGAAAGCCTAAGTATTTCAACCGTGTCCATACTGGATACGAGTGGAACAAGTACAATCAGACACATTATGATCATGACAATCCACCGCCAAAGATTGTGCAAGGATACAAGTTTAATATCTTCTATCCAGACCTTGTGGACAAGACAAAGGCTCCAATCTATACAATTGAGAAGGATGGAAATAGTGATGAGACTTGCATTATTCGGTTTCATGCTGGGCCACCCTATGAAGATATAGTAAGTTCTCTTGCTTCCCGGAGGCAGTCATTCAACTTTTTCCTTTATGGTACTTGAGAGAGCAGTTTACTGATTTAAGTTTGTGTCATGTTACTAACCATCTTCAAATTTTCTCAGGCTTTCCGTATTGTGAACAAAGAGTGGGAATATTCTCATAAGAAGGGATTTAAATGCACATTTGAACGTGGGATTCTGCATGTTTACTTCAACTTCAAGCGCTACCGCTACCGCAGGTGATAGATTGCAACTTTGAGCACATGTTTCCTTCCCTGTAAATACCAAATTAATCTGTTCCGTCATATTTCTGGACGAAATTATGCCATTTCCATAATCACTGAGTAGATGGCACGAGAACGTGTTCGTCCATATTAATTTATTTTAGGCACTTTCCATGGTTTTTGATGTTTTGACGGCAATTGTCATGAGTGGAATTCTTTTTAGATTTTTATTTGAGCAACGAGGGCAAAATTGTGTGACAAGAAAATATCCATATACAGATGGTTATCCTGTGGAGGACAACCAACCCTTTGAACAATATAGTTTTGGTTACTAGGCAAAATATTTCGAAAGTTGCATTACTAAGAACTATTGCTTCCATTAAGTATTACATGCACGTATTCTGGTCTGGTTTCACCAGTCCCATCAACTGGTATTGATGGATGAATGGTAATTCTAGTTTTTATCCTTCTTTCGTGTTGTTCTGCAGAAAGTCATCACATATAGAGCAATATCAATTTAGATAATAAAAGTTTGTGATGATCATAAGGCATGCTACTTTTATACTTAATTCTTGAAAGAATATCAGTTCAATTGGGATGCATAAGAAGAAGCAAAGATGAGGTCTTTAATCCCCTTCTTTTCCTGGTAGCAACAGAAACTCATTGGGTGTAATTAATCTGTTCATAATTTGAAGGCTTACTCTCTTTCTATAGATTTCTTAACAAGATGTTATCTTAAACATCAATAAGGATGAAAAAATTGATAAACTTAATTGGAATATGTGCTTGCAAAGAATTATCAAAACTATTAAATAAAAAACTGTTATAAATATATATAAAGACTTATTTAAGAAAAAATGTGACAAAAATATATGTAGTAAAGAAGCATAAATATTTGTTAAGCGAAAAGCTTGATTGGAATATGTGATTGAAATATTTTCTCACAATCACCAACTGAAGAATTATCAAGAAAAAAATGTTATGAATAATATGTAGAAAAACATAAGCTAAAAAAAGGAAAGTAAAATGTTATAAATACTTATCAATAAGAAAGCTTAAGCCTGATTAGAAGAATTGAGTAGCAATATTGAGAAAATTTTTTGATAAGCTAGATTGTAATATATGCCCTTAAATAGCCAGTGAAGAAGTGTCAATATTTTTTTGGGAAAATTAAAAAATAGCGAGTAAGAATATAATGACTTATCGAGGAAAAGTTCGATAGTAATTTATAAATACCAACAAAAAGAATTTGATTGATAAGATTAATAATAGCAAGTAAAAAATAACCACAACTTATCAAGCAAAAACTGTCACGAATAAGGAGGAAAAAAATAATAATAACTTGTTGGTCAGGATTATAAGCTCATAAAAGTATTTAAAAAATTAATTTCCAGTTGTGAGAAATTTTTTTAATAGATTATATTGAAATACAATAACAAATGAAGAATTATTGAGTAAAAAATTTGATGCCTTGTCCTGTAGAAATTCTACTAAAATAAGGGAGTATAAATTATTATAAACTTTATCACAAAGGGAGTATAAATTTTTTTAATAGACTTAATTGATATATCTAATTGTAAATAACGAGTAAAGAATTATCAAAATTAGTCAATAAAAATCTTAAGGAATAGCGACTAAAAAATATAATAAAAATTTTGACATAAATATATGTTGCAAAATTAGAGTAAAGAATTATAAATACTTTGATTGGAATACGTAATTGCCAATACCAATAAAAAGAATTTGATAGACTATTGAAAAATGTGCTCAATAATAGCGAGTAAAGCATTATCAAAAGTTATTAAGCAAAAAAATGCTATGAATAGCACATACAAAGTTGATGACATGTCTAGTAAAAATTTGTAAGAATTATGAGATTAAAAAATGATAGTAATGTTATAAATACTTGGAATATGAACTGTCCAATTACACATAAGGAAAACTATCTATCTAGGAGTATTATACAGGTTTTGTGACATTATGGACTGAATATGCCAACATTGTTTATGCATCGGTTCCAGATATGTCTTTAGATCAATTCTTTATGAAACTCTGACCTAAATTCGAAGTTGTAAGGTCAAATTTATTGCTCGGAGCTCTTTCTCCATCTTTAGATGATTGTTTAAATGAACTCCTTCGAAAAGAACAACGTCACTTGACACATGCTACTTTAAAGCAACAGGGGAATTCCACCAATGTTCTCAATGTTGCATATGCTACACAAGGCAAACCGCGAGTTCGAAATATGATCAATACTCAACGTTACAACTATAAGGGAATTGGCCACATCGCAAATTAATGTTCCTAAAAGTTTTGTAACTATTGCAAAGTTAGGGACATATTATTTCTGAATGTAGGAGGCGTCCATAAAATTGTAATCATCGTGCTTTTCACTCCTCAACTGCCAATGCAGTGATTGAAACCACTTTAGAAATTGCTTCTCATCAGCAACCAGTCCCACCTCTTAAGTAAGAGAATGTTCAGCAGATGATTGTCTTAGTCCTTTACACTTTCGGTCTTACTGGTAAAAACAAATCCTTATATAAAATTTGGCCTTTTGATTCGGCTGCTTCAAATCATATGTGACGCAGCGTATAGCGTTTGATTTGTCAAAGGTTGTATGAAACCCTTTGAAGAACCAAAGAAAATTTAATAGAAATATGAAATAATGTTTTCTAACTGATAAGAGTTGTTGCCAAGTGATTACAAAAGATAATATAAACTCTAAAAGATGAAAACCTAAGGATAAAACAATCTTTTACTAATAAAACAATTAAAACTACTAAAATACCACTACTACTAAAACACCACTAGAACTCCGTGTCAGTCACCTCCACTTGTAAAGGACTCGTCCTCGAGTGCACAAAGTCCTCTAGGTATAATGGATCATCGGAATTATGGAACTTGGACAATCTGCTATGTTAAAAGTGTTGGAGATCCCCATACTATCTGGAAGGTCTATGATATAATCGTTGTCATTAATCTTTTTTAATATCTTGTATGGTCCATACTTCTTCGGCTGCAGTTTACTGTATGTTCCTACAGGAAACCTCTCCTTGTGTAGGAATTCCATGACTTGATCTCCCACATCGACTGTCTCTAGTAGCCGATGTTTATTAGCTGCGTGTGTGTACCGTTGGTTTGCCGCTTCCAATTTTTGTTTTACCTCTTGATGTATTGCTACCACTTGTTCGGCCATATGCTTAGTGAAAATATTGGTCCCCTCACCTTTAGGCAGCTTGAGCAAGTTTAACATGCGTTGAGGTGCCTTGGTATAGATAATAGAGAATGGTGATTTACCTGTCGCACTATGGTTGGCATTATTATATGCGAACTCTGCTTGAGGTAGTGCCAAGTTCTATTGTTTTGGCTTGTCCCCACAAATACTGCGAATTAAGTTTCTTAGTGTCTGATTGACAACCTCCCATCAGTTTGTGGATGGGCTATGTTATTGAAATTTAAAGAAGAATTGAATAACTTCCATAAGGTACGCCAAAAGTAAATGAGGAACTTACTATCACGATCGGAAATAATGGTCTTGGGCACTCCATATAGGTGAATCACTTCTTTAAACAACAATCAGGCAACGCCGACTGGAGCGGAGGTCTTTTTACAAGGGATAAAGTGAGCCATCTTAGAAAATTTGTCAACCACAACAAATACTGAATCTACCCCGCTTTGAGTACGAGGTAGTTCCAACACAAAATCTATAGATAAGTCTCCCATATATTCTCTAGTATGGGTAGCGGCATATATAATCCAGTATTCTTGGAGTGTCCCTTTGCTGTCTGGCATATGTAATGTCTTTTTACAAATCTAGACACATCCCTTCTTAACTGAGACCAATAAAAGCGCTCCTTCACTGCTGCCAATGTTTTATCACATCCTAAATGACCTGCTAGTCCGCCTACATGCAAGTCTCGAATTACCTTCTCTCTTAAAGATGTTCTAGGCAAACACAATTGGTTGTCATACATCAAGTACCCATCATTGATATAAAATCCGTCAATAGGCACACCATGAGAAACCTTGTCCCAAACCTCAGCGAAGTGGTCATCTTGCTCGTATTTGTCTCGTAGTTGCTCAAAGCCTACAATTTCATTACTGAGAGTAAGTAATAAGGATGCCCTCTTACTCAAAGCATCCGCGACTTTGTTTTGTACTCCTAACTTGTGCTTTAAATTGAAAGGACGCATGCATATCACTACTAATCCGCTTTTGGTTATTCAAATACTTTAAGGCCTCGTGATCTGAATATAACACAAACTCCTTAGTAACCAAGTAATGCTCCCAATTTTTGAGTGCTCGCACCACCAAATAGAATTCTTTATCGTAGGTACTCCACTTTCTCCTCGCATCACTAAGTTTTTCGCTAAAGAATGCCACTGGCCTTTTCTCTTGTGAGAGTATAGCTCCTATTTCGACTCTTCTAGCATCGCAGTCAACCTCAAATAGCTGTTAAAATCTAGTAAAGCTAGTACTGGTGTTGTACATAACTTTTCTTTGAGCAAGGTAAAGCTCTTATTTACTTCTTCTCCCCACTGAAATTTGCCTTTCTTTAGGCACTCTATCATGGGCGCCGCAATGGTGCTAAAATTTTTTATAAACCTTCGGTAAAAGGTCGCCAAATCATGAAACTCCTCAGTTCCCCCACATTGTTTGGTGTTAGCCAATCTTTGATTGCCTTAACCTTTGCTTCATCCACCTTTATCCCATCCGCAGACACTATATATCCCAGGAATACTAACGTATTTGTCATGAAATTGCACTTCTTACGGTTGATGTATAATTGGTTGTCCCTTAAGGCCTTTAGCACATGCTTTAGGTGTAACAAGTGTTCCTCCTCCGAATGACTGTAAATCAGGATATCATCGAAATAAACCACAACAAATTTACTAATAAAAGGCTTGAGTACCTGATTAATCAGCCTCATGAAAGTGCTTGGTGCATTGGACAACCCAAACGGCATCACCAACCATTCATATAGGCCCTCTTTTGTTTTGAAGGCCGTCTTCCATTCGTTACCTGGCCTTATGCGAATTTGGTGATACCCATTCTTCATATCAATCTTCGAAAATACCGTCGCACCATGTAAGTGATCCAACATGTCATCCAACCGCGGTATAGGAAATTTATACCCCACTGTAATCCGATTAATGGCTCTACTGTCAATACACATCCGCCAACTTCCATCCTTCTTTGGAGTCAATAATGCCAGAATTGTGTAAGGACTCATACTCTCTTGTATAAGCCCCTTTCGTAATAACTCCTCCACCTTCTCCTTTAAAATCTCACTTTCCTTTGGATTCATTTAGTAATGCGGCAAACTCGGTAAACTGGATCCGAGAATGAGGTTTATATGGTGTTGGATATGCCTTGTAACACCCCACTCTCGCAAGACCCGAGCCCGACATCGAGGGTGATATCTGAATCCGTGCCTCACGAGGGTGGCGTACGAAGGCATTCAATCAATCAAAAATTGATATACTTTATTTTTTTTTCACAATCACAACACAATATGCGGAAATCGACACTCAAATTGGGCCCACAACCATTCATAAACATTTTCAGTTAACACAAATTTTCAATAGCCATTCGGGCCCTTTCACAATTACAAAATACTTGAGTCATTTCAAAATACAAATTTATACAAAAGTTGCGGAATATCAATTCAATACAAAATAGAGAAATGCAATGCAGACGTGAACTAATCCTGACCCCTGTCCTTCACTTGAAAGCTGTAGATATACTCTCGTTGGCCTAACTGGGTATTCTTCTGATCCTGAAAAATATTTACAAATTTTGGGTGAGTTTTGCGAACTCAGCAAGTGACCATCATCGATGGCTCACCCAATCACATAACAAATAATTCACATATTTAATTCGTATTTCACATTAGTTCACATTCAGTACATTTAATCATTCATACTATGCATCATAATTCACATTTTTTATTATGCATATGAAGTGCACATGAGACTCTCTTTTCATTTGTTATTTTGTTATAACCGAGGACCGAAACTGTCCCATATCTATTGGATACCGGGCTCATTGATAACTGTCTCATATAGGGCTTATTAAACGTTGAGCCTGAGGCTCTGAATCACTTTGAGCTTGAGGCTCTTTTTCACACATTGAGCTTGTAGCTCTGATTGGTGGCTACTCTGGTCACAACTTCCATTATGTTTCATGCATTCATGCAATGGAATGCATCACTTACGATTGCATATCCCATTCAATCACTTTCTTATATCATCGGACCTTAGTCCGGCATTAATTCCACATTGAAGTGGAGAATTTCACAATTTCATTCATATCCAAATACAAATACACATTCCTGACACATTTAACAATCACATTCACGTACAATTTGCACTTCAATATCTCATTCATATATCACGTTCATTGGACCTTCATTGTCCGAAATTTAACAATCAAGACACATTCATAATTAGTCATAATCACTCAATTTATAAGATAAACAAAACAAACAATAAAGTAAGACCATCTAGGTCTACTCACCGTACGCTCCAAAATAGCATTTGCTTCCAAATTCTGGAATGCCTAAATGCGGACACTTGACCTGTGCAACCCATTTATGCAAAACACCCATTTCACACTCATCAATAATTGCGCACATGTAAGCATTCATTTATTCACAATTAAATAAATGGATTATGTACAACGCATGCTCAATGACAATCCTGAGTATATGTTCTAGAATACCTTTTTATGCTCATTCCCATTTCAAAATTCATAGGTATCTAATTGAACTTTGATTTACACTTCATTTGTACATGATCATTCAAAATTCTCCTTTCAATCTTTACCCTTTTCATAAGCTCACATCTCAAGAACACTTGGTTA
>JANIHZ010122708.1:0-13240 GCA_027478365.1 Erythroxylum rufum | reverse complement strand
TTTAATACAACCGAACCACATAATAAAATCCTACTAACATAGATACACTTGGCTCCAAAAATTAATCCCTCAACTCTTATAATTCGTCTACCTAATGCTTATTAACATAAAAACAAGTTTGGGGTCCAACAGTTTGAGTGAGGAAATGGTATGGAAGAGGTAGGATGAAAATCTAGAAATTGTATTTGAGTATATTTCAAGGATTTAGCCATAACTTCTTCTATAATTGTGCAATTGATATGATTTTTAGTTTGAATTAAACTAGAGGTGTTTGGCTATAATTCTTGTGAAGAAAATGATGTTCAATCTTGGCCTTAAGAATCCTAAATTTTGACATGAATGTGGGAAAGTGTGTAGGGATGAATAGTAGCTCTAGAATTGAATTTTGTGATATGGAACTTTGGGAATTTTTCTGGGTTGATTTAGGCAGATTCTGCTAAATTGGTCATCATGAAAGTTGTATCTTTTCTTAATAGCTTTCTATCGCCATAAAATGTGCCATTTTTTGACATTAGAGTTGATAGTTATGAGTGATTGAAATGTGGATATGGTTTAGGTGATGTTTAACAGGGCAGCCACAATCATGTGGAGAATTTCATGATCTGAAACTTTGGGAATTGTTTTGAGTTGATTCAGGCAGATTTTGCTAAATTTGCCTTCATAAAATGGTGGCTTTTCTTGATAGCTTTCTATCGCCATAAAATGTGCCATTTTTCGACATTGGAGTTGATAGTTATGCGTAATTGAAATGTGGATATGGTTTAGGTGATGTTTAACAGGGTAGCCACAATCATGTGGAAATTTGACCTAGTTAGAGGTAGAATTTGCTTCTAAGTTCTTCATGAAAGTGGTAGATTTTCTTGATAGATTTCTATCTCCATAAAATGTGCCATTTTTCGACATTGGAGTTGATAGTTATGAGTGATTGAAATGTGGATATGGTTTAGGTGATGTTTAACAGGGCAGCCACAATTATGTGGAAATTTGACCTAGTTATAGGTAGAATTTGCTTCTAAGTTCTTCATAAAAGTTGTAGCACGTGTTCTGATATTTCCATTGATATAAAGCATGGAATTTTTGGACAATGGTATAGGAAGTTATGACTTTTAGAAGTTGTGTTACTGTTTAGGATGACATTTATTGGATAGTAACTTTGATTGGGATTTTGACTCCTTTAGATGTAGAATTGGTTTTTGAGTCCTTCATGGAAATTGTATAGCTATCTTTTATCTTTCCATTTATACCAAGTTTGTAAAAATTGGATATCTACACCAAAAGATATGATTTTTTGAAGTTGGTTGTTGGAGTAGGTAAGGGCGAGAGAGCCTGAGTGCGAGGGGCCATTTGGTGATTTTTTTCTTATAACTTTTTCATCCGACCTCCGATTGACCTGATTGTTGAAGCGTCAGATTCATAAGAAATTTATCTAACACTCCTTGTGAATTTTTAGATTTTGAGATTAAATTGAAATTTATGGATTGAATCAAAGTGAGTGGATCGATTAAAAGAGTATGAATTGGTTATTTTTATGCACATACTTCAGTGTTTTGGCAATATCTAAACCTATAGAAATCCAAATTGAGTAATTTTGGTGTCTATGGATTCCTAAAACATAGGGGAACATTTATATCAAAGATAGGTTGCCTAGGTTACCTCATTTTCATTATCTCATAGATTGCGAACAGTTGACTCGACAGTATGTGTTTTAGAAAAACTGAAATAAGTCGATGAGCAATAAATTGGGAGTTTAATGATTTTAGTGAGGCTTAAACCAAAGAATAAATGAGTTTTGATATGGGAATGGTTTTGTGATGAAATTTATGGAATGATACCGGGATTGTCACGAACATGCATTGTACACATTTCAGTTCCTGCATATGCATTATTGTACACTTTTGATTGTACAATTTGTGATATATGTGTATTTGAATTGTTACAGAGGCGCATTAAGAACGTCAACCCACAAACGTTGCCGAGACTTCCAGGCACTAGCTTCGGGAGCTATTTGTGAGTAACCTAGATGGTTTCTCTCAATTATTAATTGCTTATAATTCTGTGGTGGATAATGGTGGGTTTATAAGTTGCTTGTGATTGTGGATTCCGGACAGAAAGTCCGATGACTTTGTACTAGGGGAATTGTGTTATCGAAGTGCTACTTGTATGTGAATTTGAAACCTACGTGCCTATGATGTGATTAATTGTGACATATGTGATTGATTGTGAGATATGTGATTGATTGAGACATATGTTGATTGATTGTGGCATATGCATTTCATTCATGAATGCATAATTAGATAATGACAGTTGTGACCGGAGCAGCCACCGATTAAAACTTAAAGCTCAACGAGTGTATTTGAGCTTCGAGCTCAACAGTGATTTAGAGCCTCAGGCTCAATGTTTAATGAGCCCTATATAGGACAGTTCAGCCGCTCGGTCACAACACCGCAATAATTAAAAAAGTGTCACATGAACATTTCATATACATTTGCTTAAATATGCTTGATTGAGTGAAAGGCAAAATATCTCATTGAGTTCGCAAAACTCACCCAAAATTTGCAATTATTTTTCAGGATAAGAAGAATACCCCGTTAGGCCAACAGGAGTATTAGGCCAACAGGAGTATACCTACATCATTCAAGTGAAGGGTAAAGGTCGGGATCAGTTCGCGTCTGCATTTCATGTCTTTAATTTTGTATTGAGTTATATATTCCACAACTGTTGTATAAATGTGTATTTTGAAATGACCAAAGTGTTTGTTATTGTAAAAGGGCCCATTTGGTCATATGAAAATTTTGTAAATTCCACTGTATGATTGAAAATGGCTTATGCCCTATTTGATTTTGGTCTTCCGCATATTGTGTTTTATTTTGTGAAAAAAAAAGTTATGAATTTTCAAGTGATTGAGTGCTCTAGCACGCTGCCATCGCGGGGCATGGACTCGGATATCATCGTCGATGTCAGGTTCGGGTCTTGTGGGAGTGGGGTGCTACACACTATTTTCGCGACATGAGAGTTCAACTTCCGATTCGATGTTGACGAGGACAGACACTCAGAGGACTCCATCAAGTTCCTGAAGCAACATGGGATTGACTTTACTCGGTTGAAAAATGACGGGATGTTGCAGAATTAAAAGAGGAAGAAGATGTTAACGTGGGAAGCAATGGAAGCTCGCTTTGAATTTCTTTTAACACAACGTTTAAATAAGAACTCATAATTGTAAGCATATACGAGCGCATACTGAACAGTGAATCACGTGTATTAAAGGAATCTGTAACGAATACACTGATATGCCAAAACATAATGAAAATGTTTTCTCTCTCTAAATCTCTACGATGCTATGTGTTCTCTCTCTCTCTTTGTTCTCTGCGTCTTCTTCTGTTGAATTAACAACTTACGACGTGAATGGTTTCTGTTATTCCAAAAAACTTATCAACAATTGGTATCAGAGCGGCGGACCTGGGAAAAACGATGGCTGAAGGTACAAGGGGTGTAGAAATGTGACGCTTGGAAGAAAACTTGAAGGGATTAATAGAGGTGCAAATTCGAAACGAAAAAATGTTGCTGGAATCCCAAGATAGGAGTGAGTGCATATTGTCGAAAATTCAAAATAGAACAGAGAAGGTAAAAAAGGAAATAATGGAACTGAGAACCATACTTCTGCAAAGGGGGCGAGGCATCAGGGGAAACTTGGACTGACAGAACCAACATCCTCGAGTAGCCATTCACGACAAGACACAGAGGAGAATAACCCACTGACGAGGTTGAGTAGAATCGAATTTCCTTTGTTTGACAGTAACAATATTAAGTTGTGGCTGTACCATTGTGAACAATTTTTCCAGCTGGATCACACTTTTGAAAGGATGAAGTTGAATATTGCAATTCTACACATGGATGGATGAGCATAGGAGTGGTATGGACTATATATTAGGAATCGTAATAAAACTGAGGTGGTTGATTAGGATGAGTTCACGAAGGCTATTAAACAGAGGTTCGATGCAGAGATGTTTGACGATCCAGTAGGGGATTTTAAGGATTTCAAGTAGACGGGAATGGTATTAGACTACTGCGCCCAATTCGATCATCATTCTAATAGGCATTCGTTACCAGAAGAGTACTTGGTTGGATTTTTTATTAAAGGATTGAAGACTAAGATTGAGGTTACAGTGAAGTTGCATGAATCGCGTTCTTTGCACCAGGTGTATACATTAGCTCGAAAGCAAGAGGCGATCCTATTATCAACGGGCAGTATGATGCTTAATCGAACCAACGTAACTAGGAACTCAAGTATTGGAGGTCAATTGAATTCAACCCCAAAATCGTCGCAGCCAGCAACCATTAACCGAAGTCCCAGCATCTTAGGAATCTTACCCACACCTTGTCCAACGTTTCGTCACCATCAGTAAGATCTTTTAAGCCTTTAAAACCCATCCGCAATAGGGATTTTGATGAGAAAAGAGCAAAAGGTCTATGTTTATAGTGTGACGAGAAATACAGCTTAGGCCACAAATGAAAGAAGCGATAGCTTCAATTTTATTTAATTGCAGGGAAGGATGACAATGGGAAGCTATCACCGGAACTAGAGGAGGAAGAGAGTTAAGAAGGGTTTGGTGAAGAAGAATGTCTGATAGTGCTATGCAAGATATGTTAGGATTGTCGGGAGTGGTGGAGTTTAAACAGATGAGGTTAGTAAGGATGTATCAGCCTTGACGAATTCACATCTTGGTTGATAATGGAAGTACTCATAATTTTGTGGAAACTGCTATAGTCAAGAAAGGGGGCTGTGATCTTTAAAAAATTGAGCCAATTTCCATCACGGTAGGAGGGGGACTCCAGCTAGACAGTGTTGCAAGAATTTCGTCTAGACGATGCAAGGGACATAGTTCACCATGGACGCATTAGTGCTATCACTAGGGGTGCGACGTCGTCTTGGGAGTTCAGTGGCTGGTTGGTCTAGAGGATGTACTATATAATTTTAAGGACAGAATGATGACGTTTAATTGGGAAGGACGCGTAATAATGTTGCAAGCAAACCTAGAATGGAGGCCTCGAGTCATTTCGAGCAAGGAGTCCCATAAGACTTTACGACGTTTAACTAGCGGTTAGCTATTGATGATGTAACTAATGATTCCTATTGAGTATCAGTTCTAACATATGAGAATAATGGACGAGCAGGGGAGTGCCTTCGATGAGATTAACACCGTTTTCTTTGAGTATGTAGAGGTATTTCAGGAACCGAATTAGCTTCCACCAGACCGCAAGCACAATCATCAAATTAAATTGAAGGAGGGAGTCGATACCATCAACGTGTTCCCTTATCGATATTCAGGGACATAAAAGGATGTAATAGAGCAATTTGTGTGGGAACTCTTGAAACAAGGATTCATCCACCATAGTTATGGGCTTTATGCATCGCCTGTGGTCCTTATTAAGAAGAAGGACAACTCCTGGCGTATGTGTGTGGATTATCGGGAGTTAAACAAGCACACGGTTAAGGATAAATTTCCAATACCACACATTGAAGAGTTATTGGATGAGTTACACGGTGCCAGCTGGTTCACCAAACTGGACCTACATTTGGGATGCCATCAAATTCAGATACAGGAGGATGACATTCTAAAGACAGCTTTCAAAACACACGAAGGGCACTATGAATTTCTGATCATGCCCTTTCGTTTAACTTTAGAGATTGATGAATGAATTGTTTAGACCATACTTGCATCGTTTTGTGTTGGTGTTTTTCGATGATATACTAATTTAAAGTTTATCATTACCGTTGCATATAGAACACATTGCAGTTGCTCTCCAGACGTTGAAGGAGAACCAGTTATTCTTACGAGGGAGCAAATGTGTGTTTGAGGCGCGTCAAGTGGAATATTTGGGATATACGATTTCAGAAGGAGGGGTAGCAATAGACTCCCAGAAGGTCAAGATGATTGAGGAATGGCCTGAACCAAAAGGAATTAAGGAATTGATAGGATTTCTGGGAATCACGGGCTATTATGGGAGGTTCATTAAAGGGTATGGGATGATAGCTAAACCTTTGACAGAGATGCTTAAAAAGGAACGAATAACCCACTAGGAATGGAACCAAGAAGAGCAAACAACCTTCGAGAGATTAAAGGAAGCAATTGTGGCGGCTCCAGTGCTGACATTACCGAATTTTTCAAAAACTTTCGTGGTTGAGGCTGATGCAAGTGGATAAGGAATCGGGCCAGTGTTACAACAAGAAGGACATCTTATTGCCTTTCTTAGTAAATCGTTAGCTCGCAGGCATCATAGGTTATCTACTTATGAAAAGGAGTGTTGGAACTGAGGAGCTCACTTTCATGGGAGATCTACATCATGGGCCTAGTGATAAAACATACTTTTGGGCTTTGACACCACACTTCAACCCAAAACCTTAAGGCATTACGTTTATGGGTCTTTTCCACTTATATGTCCTTCACTAGCTCCATCTCTTTTCAATGTGGGATTCCTACTCACACTTGACATCCTAACAATCTCCCCCTCAAGTGTTAATTCCATATTGGGCTTGGAGTCTCCCTTGAGCGAAAGGCTTTTTGCTTAGCATCTCGAGTATATGGCATCACTAAGAGCCTTTCTACTCTACTGGTATGGGCCCACCAAGAGTCTCATTGCTCTTTTTCATGGGGAAGCAACCACGAGATTTGACTACCATCTTCATACTCGTCCCTTGCCGAACCTGGCTCTGATACCACTGCCTAGGGAACTGTTTCAGACCGTACAGGGATTTCTGAAGCAAACAAACATGATTTTCCATATCTGGAGCAACAAAACCTTCAGGCTGACTCATATAAATCTGCTCCTCTAACTCACTACGCAGGAATGCAGTTTTCACATCTAACTGCTCAAGCACTAAGTCGTGAAGAGCCACCATAGTTAACAAGACCCTAATAGAATTGTGTTTCACGAATGGAGAGAACACTTCATTATAATCTATCCCCTCCCTCTGAGTAAAACCCTTAGCCACTAATCTTGCCTTGTATCTAGGTGCTTCAACCCCTGGATTGCTCTCTTTCCTTTTGAAAACCCATTTGTAGCCTACTACCTTCTGTCTCTTTGGCAATGGAATAAGCTTCCAAGTCTGATTCTTGTGAAGAGACTCAATTTCTTCACCCATAGCACCAAGCCATTGATCTGCATCTGAACTTGAAATAGCTTCTTTATAGCTATTGGGCTCCTGCACATCAACTATCTCTGCAACTGACAAAGCAAAAGCCACAAGGTTTGCATATCCAACAAGATTTCCATCAACTACATTTGCATACCTCTGTGGTGATCTGATTTGTCTCCTCTCTCTGCCTGTTGCAATGCTATACGGTTGCTGTTGCTCAGGTGCATCATGAACATCAAGATCTTGCACCTCCTCCACTTTTAAATTACTGGACTGAGCTAGTGGAGTTTCAATCTTAAGCTCCATTCGATCTCTAGCACCGTGATCTAATCCTGCTATCGTCTTCTCCTTCTGACTATCTAGTGAGGCAGACTCATTTAATGTCACATCCCTGTCGATAATAAAACCTAGAGAATTCTAATATGTGCACCACAACCTGTAACCTTGCACTCCAGATGCATATCCTAGAAATATGCATTTCTTTGCCCTCGGCTCAAGCTTACCATCTCTCACATGAACATATGCAGGACAACCAAATACTCTCAAATTAGAGTAATCAGCAAGTGAACCAGACCATACCTCAAAAGGAGTTTTAAACTCAATTGCAAGTTGTAGATGGAGATTTGTTGACCAAATATCAAGCTGTACTGATTTCTTCAGCCCAAAAATCTTTGCTCACACCTGAATGTGAGAGCATGCTTCGTGCTCAGTCATAAAGTGTTATGTTCATCCGTTCTGCAACACTATTCTGTTGTAGTGTGCCTACACAAGCATGGTGTCTCACTATGCCATCCTTGCTACAGAAGTCATTGAACTCAAAATTGCAAAATTCTAACCCATTGTCGGTCTAAAGACGCTTCACTTTTCTTTCTGTCTGCCTTTCAACCATCGTCTTCCACTTAACAAATGTTGGAAATGCCTCATCTTTGCTTTTCAAGAAATACACCTATACCATTCTAGATCATCAATCAAAGTCATAAAGTACCTGGCACCACTCTTTGAAGGAATTCTGTTTAGACCCTATAAATTTGAATGTATGTAATCCAACTTATCATTGGTCATGTGCACTGCCTTCTTGTTGAACTTCACCCTAGTCTGTTTGCCAAACACACAATGTTCACAGAAGTTTAAAGCTTTATTTTTGTACCTGTCTAGCAAATTCTGCTTACTCAAAACAGACAATCCCTTGTCACTCATATGACCAAAATGTAAATGCTACAGTTGAGACTAATTATGATCACTACTGCTTGAAGCTATAGCAGCTTCCCCTTCAACCACACTGCCCTGAAGCAAATATAGTCTGGATTCCAGCTTACCCTTCATGAGTACCATAGAGCCTTTGCACACTTTAAGAGTTCCATTTTCTGAATGGAACTTGAACCCTTGATCATCCAGAGTCGAAAGAGAAATCAAATTCCACTTCATCTGAGGAACATACCAACACTCAATGCTTTTAACAACACTAATAAACATTCTTAATCTGATGTAGTCAATCCCCTTTACTGGTAATGGATTATATTACCCAAATAGACAGTCCCACTCATCTGTTTGTATGTAGCAAACCACTACTTGTGAGGACACATATGGAAAGTTGCACTAGAATCAAGAACCCATGAATTTTGCCCATAACTTGAACTCATAGATAGCACCTCTCCTGCACCGTCACTGTCATCAGAACCACGAGTATCAACAATATTAGCAGAATTCTCCTCCTTCTGCCTCCCCTTCTTCTCTTGCAACTTAAGACAGTCTCTCCTAAAGTGACCCTGCTCTCCGCACTCGAAACATTTAGTTTCTTTGCTGTAGACTTTGATCTAGCCTTAGACATCTTCCTAGAAGAATCTTTCGTCTGTGTTGTTCCCCTACTCACCAAACTCTCAGCTTCTGTTCTATTTTCTGGAAAGTTCTTTTTCAACTCTTTAGACTTCAGAGCATTACTGATGTCATCTAGTGAAATACTATCATTCCCATACAATAATGTATCAACAAACGTCTCATAGGATGGGACTAGGAAGCCAGCCCATTTCATAGGAGATCTACATCATGGGCCTAGTGATGAAACATACTCGTGGATTTTGACACCATACTTTAACCCAAAACCTTAAGGCATTAGGTTTATGGGTCCTTTCTACTTATATGTCCTTCACTAGCTCCATCTCTTTCCAATGTGGGATTCCTACTCACACTTGACATCCTAACAAGGAGTTTTTGGCTGTGATCAAAGCAATTAAAAACTAGCATCACTATTTGAGCCTCAAACTGTTTATTGTTCAAACTAGCCTTCAGAGTCTTGAATACCTACCAGAGCAAGGTCTCTCTATACCTTTTCAACAATCATGGCTACAGAAACTTCTGGGGTATGATTCAAAGTGCATTACCACAATGGGAAAGAGAATGCAACTGCTGACGCTCTTTCCAGAATTAACAGTGCAGAAATGCTAATGTTGTCTGTGACACAGATACAAGGTGGGCTGTTGGAAGAAATTAAACAGAGTTGGCAAGAAGCTCAAGGAATTCAAGACATCATCAGAAGGTGGGGATCAACCAATATGAAGTCTAGTGTTAATGAGTGGAAGGATGGGTTACTGAGATGGAAGGGAAGGTTGGTGGTAGGAGCAAACAAGAAATTCCTTCAGGAAATCATTGGAATTAGCCATGATGACGCCATGGGAGGTCATGTAGGGGCAGTAGCTACACTAAAAAAGCTACAAAACATGTTTTTTCTGGAAAGGAATGCCTAGGGATGTTCGAGCCTACATCTAGCTATGCATGAGTTGCCAGGGAAACAAATATGATAGTTCTGCTTATCCTGGTCTGTTGCAACCTATTAAAATTCCATAAGGTAATAGGAAGGAGGTAAGTGTCGATTTTATGGAAGGGCTACCTATGTCAAAGGGGAAATAAGTTATTTTAGTAGTGGTAGACAGATTTACAAAATACTCTCATTTCATTCTTATTAAACATCCTTATAATGCTTGTGACATTGTAGAAGTATTCCTCTGTAATGTGTTCAAACTACATGGCATGCCAGAATTGATTATCAGTGATAGAGATCCCGTATTTTTAAGTAAGTTTTAGTAAGAGCTCCTGCGCTTGCAAGCAGTTAAGCTGAAATATTCCACTGCCTACCACCTGTAGAAAGACGACCAGACGGAAGCAGTGAATAAGATTCTCGAAACTTATCTACGGTGTTACTATCGTGAGACACCTTATAAATGGCAATAATGGATACCTCTAGCTAAGTGGTGGTATAACACGACCTATTGGCCTTTTATTAATTCTACACCATTTGAAGCTCTGTATGGATATCCACCACCAATCTATACGCTTTATATCGCAGGGGACTCCAAAGTGCTAGAAGTTAATCAAAATTTGCATAACAGGGAGGCGATGACTAACATCACAAGATTTCATTTACAAAGGGCCCAAAATTGAATGAAGCAATATACGGACTCCAAGAGATTAGAACATGAATTTAAGGTTGGCGAGCTGGTGTTGTTGAAATTATAACTTTACAAGCAGCATTCCCTTTAGAGAAGAAGTAACCAGAAGCTGTCGCCCCTATATGACGGACCATACAAGGTAATTCAATGTGTTGGGAAGGTGGCATACAAGTTGGAGCTTCCACCAAAGACTGCAATACACCCTGTGTTCCATGTGTCGCAGCTTAAGAAGGCACATACAGAGCAAGGCAGGACATCTTCAGCCTTACCGAAATTCCTCACTCCGGTAAAATGAATACCAACAGTAGTGCTGGACAGGCGCATAAAAAGAAGAAACCACCATGCAGTCACTCAGTGGTTAATTCAATGATCGGGTGGTGCGAACATCAGAGTGACATGGGAATACTTATTTGATCTCCAAAAATGCATCCCGAAAGTTAACTTGATAGACAAGCACGTTAAGGGGAAGGGAATTGTTGCCGAATAAAATGAGGAAGAAGACGTTAATGTGGGAAGCAATGGAAGCTTGCTTTGAATTTCTTTTAACGCAACGTTTAAATAAGGACTCATAGTTGTAAGCATATACGAGCGCATACTGAACAATGAATCACGTGTGTTAAAGGAATCTGTAACGGATACACTAATATGCCAAAAAAGAATGAAAATATTTTTCTCTCTCTAAATCTCTGTGATTTTGTGTGTTCTCTCTCTCTTTGTTCTCTGCGTCTTCTTCTGTTGAATTAACAACTTACGATATGAATAGTTTTTGTTATTCCAAAAAACTTATCAACACGGGATAGATATGGAGAGATTTTCGGTGACTGTGCCTTATATGCTAAGTTGACATAGGAATATTCATTGGGTTACGTTTCAGGGTTTATACGATTTGGTGTATATTCTATATGGCATGACGCTCACACCTTTGTCGAATTCCGCAGCCAAGTTTGCCATTCTTACACAACGTGTCCTAGGTTTTGTTAGAAGTTAGAGTTAATTCAAACTTTTAGCAATTTGATTATTACTTTGTTACCGTAAATAAACTAGGAGATTCACTTAGTTTTCATATTTTCTAAGTAAATTAGTTTGATTTGTGAGACTTTGTAGCTGATACATGATTTTCTTTCAATTCAAATTATAGCTCTTGTAAAGCTTACTTAATAGGCTTTGTTGCTTGTGAATAATACAAGGTTGATCAACAGAATCACTTTTTTCTCCTTCTAAAGTTGTTCAATTCTATAATATTTCTCCAATAAGAGTGGTATTAGAGCTAGGTTCTCTTAAAACTGGACACATCATTCTTTTTGTTTACAAACAATGGCAACAACTTCAAGCACTCTCAATGTCTCACAACTATAGATGCCAATTTTCAAAGGCGACTGCTAAGAGTTTTGGAGTATAAAGTTGAAGACGTTATTTAGATTTCAGGATCTTTAGGATCTCATGGAAACAGGTATTGCAGAATCTAGTGATGATGAGACTTGTCTAAAAGACAATCAGAAATGTGATGCACAAACCATCTTCTTTATCGAACAAGCACTGGATGAATCAATATTCTCCATAATAGTTGCTGCTACATTGGCCAAACAAGCCTGGTTGATCTTCAAAACTGAATATCAAGGATCAACAAAGGTAACCACTGTCAAACTTCAATCTCTTCAACGAGATTTTGAAACTTCTTTTATAAAAGGCAATGAATCAGTCTAGGAATACCTAGCAAAAGTGTCTTCCATTGTAAATCAAATGAGCTCATACGATGAGAAAATCATGGATGAAACTGTTGTTGCTAAAGTGTTAAGGAGTTTAGCTCCTAAATTTGATTATGTAGTAGCTGCAATTGAGGAATCGAAAGATTTGTCTATTTTTTCATTTGATGAATTAATGGAGTCTTTACAAGCATACGAGGCCATGATCAACAAAGCTGCTTCAAAAGAAGAAGAAAAGGCCTTTTAGATCAATGGGAAGTCGGAGTCATCAAATCAATGTGCTGGAGGTAGAGCAGGTTTTTGAGGTTAAGGCTGAGGTCGTGGAAGGAGTAGTTGCTTACATTGTTCCTATTGTAACAAAAATGGACACACAGACAAATTTTGCTGGTCCAAGCTAGAAAAAACTAATTATGTTGAGGAGGATGAAGAGTAAGATGACTTCTTATTCATGGCTCGATCAACACAGAGATTGTTGCTGGTGATAGATCGTATTTTGACAGTGGCTGCTAACATCACATTACCGATGACAGATCCAAATTCAAGGATCTTGATGAATTAATAAGGTCAAATGTTCGGCTTGATGATGACAAGCAGCTTTAGATTGAAGGCCGAGGGACTGCAGTGGTATCTATAGGTAACCAAAAGAAGTTTATTAAAGATGTGGACTTTGCTCCATGCCTTACACATAACTTATTAAGTGTGGGGCAACTAATCGAGTCGGGCTATTTGGTTATGTTTGAAAATGCAAAATGTTTGATTAAAAAAAAGATGAAATTTTATCATGTGCTCATATGTCATCCAATACGATGTTTCTCCTTGATATCTCTGCAAATGCAACCATGATAAACAAGACAATAAGAGAAAGTAAGTTTTGGCACCTCAGTATTAGCAGCAGTCCACACCAGCAGATGCAGAACCTCCAGCAGTCCACACCAGCAGACGCAGAACCTCCAGACCAA
>JANIHZ010122701.1:0-13240 GCA_027478365.1 Erythroxylum rufum | reverse complement strand
CAAATATCAAAGTCCTCAAAATTTAAACAATTTATTTCTCATAAATTTTTCTTAAATTCATCAAATTTTCTTAAATTTATAATTTGTCTCACCCATTTCTTTCTCATTTAAAATCATTTTAATATTTCTAATTTTCACCAAAAGTTTGGGATCCAACACTACCACTAGTCGTCAATACAATAAAGGATTAGAAAGTAGCTCTCTCTCTTTAGTATGATACTTAACATTCACTTCTAGAGGAGTATCAACAACCGAAGAGTCCTGAAGACCAACTAAAGTAACCAAATCTTGAGTGTATTTATGCTGGTGCAAAAAAATTCCGGAAGAGTCAGTGTGAACTTCTAATCCTAAGAAATAGGTAAGTTGTCCAAGATCCTTCATATGAAAAGATCATGAATATGCTGTTGAAGTTGACTGATGAATAAAGTGTTTGTTCCAATTATAACAATATCATCAACATAGAATAAAAGAAGGACAATTCCCATGGAAGTTTCATGAAGAAACAAGGAAGAGTCATATTGACTTTTATATAAAAATTGAAATTGAAGCAAGGCAGAGCAAAACTTCTCAAACCAAACTCGGGGAGCTTTTTTTAAGCCATACAACGAATGTTTCAGCTTACAAACTTCTAAAATAGAACAAGAAAACAAACCGGGAGGAGGCATCATGTTTATGTCCTCTTTGAGGTCCCCATGGAGGAAAGCATTTTTAACATCCATCCATTGAAGTTTCCCGCCCTGAGAAGCAGCAATAGCAAAAATAGTACGCACTGTAGTCATTTTTCGGAACAGGAGAAAATGTCTCCTCATAGTTAATCTCATATTCTAGGTGATTACCAAGAGCAACCAAACCTTGCCTTATAGCATTCTAGGGTCCTATCAGAGAGAAGTTTCACTAAGTAAACTCATTTACACTCCGTAGGCTTGACTTTAGGTGGCTAGAGGACAATTTCCCAAGTCTGATTGTCTTGAAGAGCTTGAAGTTCCTCTTTCATTACAGTTTTCCAACACTTATGCTTAACTGCCTGTGAGTAAGAAGATGGAATCAAAATAGAGGAAAAAACACCAATAAATGATGTATGATAAGAGTCATACTTAGTTGGAGGTCGAGAAATTCTAGTGGATTGTCTCACAGTAGGTGGAGCTGTAGCATCCCAAACGACCCTCCACAAATATTGTCGGCTTTAGGCTCCAAGCTTCTCACAGTTTTGCTCTCCCACCTTTGGGAAGATGCATCTTAGGGGGAGAGGTATTCATACCCTTATAAGGTGTACTTCGTTCTCCTCTCCAACTAATGTGGGATCTCACACTCTCCACCCCCTTAGGACCCAGCCTAGCTGGCACAACGGTTCGGATATCAGTTTCGATACCATTTATAATAGCCCAGACGACCCTCCACAAATATTGTCTACTTGGGGCTCCAAGCCCCTCATGGTTTTGCTCTTCCCACCCTTGGGAAAACGCGTCTATGGTGGAGAGGTATCTATACCCTTATAAGACATACTTCGTTCCCCTCTCCAACCAATGTAGGATCTCATCACCCACCCCTTTTAGGGCCCAGCATCCTAAACTGGCATATCAGGTAGGGAACCAGCTCTGACATCACTTGTAACAGCCCAAACCACCCGCCCACAGATATTATCCACTTTGGGCTGTCCTTTAGGCCAAGCCCCTCACGGTTTTGCTCTTTCCACTCCCAAAAAAATGAGTCTTAGGGGGAGAGGTATCCATACCTTTATAAGGTGTACTTCGTTTCCCTCTCCAACCAATGTGGATTCTCACACTTTCCACTCCCTTAGGGCCCAACCTGGCTGGTAAAATGATTCGGGTACCGGCTCTGATACCATTTATAACAGCCTAGACGACCCTCCATAGATATTGTCCACTTTGGGCTCCAAGTCCCTCACGGTTTTGCTCTTCCCCCGGGAAGACGCTTCTTAGGGGGAGAGGTATCCATACCATTATGAGACGTACTTTGTTCCCCTCTCCAATCAATGTGGGATCTCACACCCTCCACCCCCTTTAGGGCCCAGCCTAGTTGGCACAATGGTTCGAGTACCGGCTCTGATACTATTTATAATAGCTCAGACAACTCTCCATAGATATTGTCCGCTTTGGGCTCCAAGCCCCTCACGATTTTGCTTTTCCCACCCTTGAGAAGACACGTCTATGGTGGAGAGGTATCCATACCCTTATAAGGCATACTTCGTTCCCCTTTCCAGCTGACGTGAGATCTCATCATCCACCCCTTTAGGGCCCAACATCCTAGGTTGGCACATCGGGTTGGGAACTGGCTCTGATACCAATTGTAACAGCCTAAATCACCCGCCCATAGATATTATCCGTTTTGGCCTGGCCTGCTGTTACAAATGATATCAGAGCCGATTCCTAACCCGACGTGCCAGTGTAGGATGCTGGACCATAAGGGAGGGTGGATGATGAGATCCCACATCAGCTGGAGAGGGAAACGAAGTATGCCTTATAAGCGTATGGATACCTCTCCAACATAGATTCGTCTTCCCAAGGGTGGGAAGGGCAAAACCGTGAGGGGCTTGGAGCCCAAAGCGGATAATATCTGTGAAGGGTCGTCTGGGCTGTTACAAATGTTATCAGAGTCAGTACTCGAACCGTTGTGCCTACTAGGCTAGGCCCTAAGGGGGGTGAAGAGTGTGAGATCCCACATCGGTTGGAGAGGGAAACGAAGTAAGTCTTATAAGTGTATGGATACCTCTCCCCCTAAGACGCGTCTTTCCAAGAGTGAGAAGAGCAAAATCATGAGGTGCTTGGAGCCCAAAGCCGATAATATCTATGGAGGGTCGTCTGGGCTGTTCCAGGAGCTGGATCAGATGGTAGTTCTAAATCAAGAAGGGGAGGTGACGAAAGACATCGATTGTACACAAATCTAGGCTTAAACTATTCAATAGAGGAAGACAAGTCATCAAAACCAGGAAGAAAAACAACTTAAGGTGATGATCGAACATAAGTTGGGAAGAAAAATTGATTTTCAAAGAAAAAACATTTCGAGAAACTCGGAGCTTCTTGGAACTAGGATCATAGCAAACAAAACCTTTTGTGGCTAGAACTGTATCCCATAAATGCACATTTAATAAATTGAGTAGAACGTTTATGACGTTCATGAGGAGGTAAATGAAAAAAACACACACAACCAAAAATATACAAATGCTGATAGTTAGGATATTGATGATTAAAACAATAATAAGGAGAATCAAAATGTAGAGTTTTAGAAGGCAGTATGTTAATGAGATGATGATTCTTCAGTTTTGCCAAACCATTTTATTGAGGTGTATACAGAGAAGAACATTGTGAGAGAATACCTTTTTGATTTAAAAATTAATAAGAGGCATTAGACATGTACTCTTCACCAGAATCTGATCTAAGAACTTTGATAACAACATAAAATTGAGTTTCGACATATTGGAGAAAGTCTTTAAAACAGAAAAAAAACCTTAGATTTATAATGAAGAAAATAAATCCAAGTGAATTGACTATAATCATTAATAAATGTCACAAATTACTTATAATATTCATGAGAAATAACAAGTGAAATTCCCCATACATCACTATGAATAATATCAAAGCATTTTTCTACACGACTACCAATAATGGGAAAAGGAAGCATTTTACTTTTTTCGTAATTTACAAGTTGAACAATCAAAGGAAAGATGAGAAAGACACAATTGATCAGTATTACCCAATAGCCTAAAGTTTAACAAATAAGACAAAATAGCATAATTAGGATGGCCTAAACATTTATGCCATACCTCACTCTTATTGAAAATAGTAGAGCAAGCCAAAATAACATTTCTCGGAATAGAAACATGTAATGGAAACAAACATCCTGCTTTAGGCCCCTTTGTGATCACTTGACCTGACACTTGATCCTGCACAGAACAACCATCACGAAAAAATATAGTATAATTATTTTCCACTAGTTGTCCAACAAAAAGGAGATTATTAGAAAGTCTAGGTGATATAAAGGTATTGTTGAAAACTAGAGGAATATCTCCAATAATAGTAATAGGTAGAGTATTTCCATTAGCAGCCTGAATATATTCCAAACCAAGATATGGACGGACATTTTGCAGCAAATTAGCTGAACTAGTCATATGATTTGATGCTACAGAATCAAGCAGCCAATTTGTAAAGGATGGATTATCCTTACCTTAAATCCCTAAGGCTAAAAAAGCAGAAATAATCATTTGTTGAACCATTGCATGGGTAAGGACTGTTGGTTCAACATTCTGATTAGTTGTTGATGTAGGTGAAGCAACTGTAGTGGCTTGAAAAGCAACGTGATGCCAATTTTGGACTGTTGGTTCAGCATTTTGATTTGTTGTTGATGTAGGTGAAGCAGTTGTAGTGGCTTGAAAAGTAGTGAGTTGGCGATTTTGGGGACAAATTGCACAGTTTTTGATGATGTGTCCTGATCTTTTGCAGTAATTGCAAAATTTTCGGGTATAATTTGGAGTTATATGACCATAATTCTTGCAGTTATATGACCATAATTCTTGCAACTAAAACATTGAACCTTCTTCATGTCTCTACTTTTGCCTCTTGCGTGAGCCACAAAAACCATTGGTGTTGTAGTAAACTTCTCATGTTTAAGATGGGCTTGCATAAGAAGACGTTGTTCTTCGTGAATTAATTCACCAAAACACTCATCCAAAGTAGGAGGAGGATGACAATTCATTAGATTAGAACAAGCATTCTCAAAATCTGATCTCAACTTTATTAGAAATTGATCATGCTTGCTAATTTCATGAACAGACAATGTCCAAAAATCAGTCCATAAATTCTGAAAACTAGAAAAATACTCTTGAATAGACTGACTTCCCTGAGTATAATTTGCAATCTCACACTCCATTTGAAATCTTCTAGCTAAATTCCTTTAATAACAACCCTTTTTTAGATATTCCCACACAGCTTTAGTAGTTTTGTATGGGCGCAAATTAAGGACAATTTGAGAATCACAAGAACTTATAATCTAGGACATCACCCGAGCATCCTTAATTTTCCAATGAGCTAATTGGGTAGCATCTGTTGTAGTTGGAACAGTCCTATCGATATGTCCCCATAGCTCCTTTCCAGTAACATACAATTGGCTCAAGGTTTATGATTAACGATTTTTGATGATAATTGTATAATATTTCAAAATTCAAAGTGGATTTATTTCTTATATAATTAACAGTTTAATTCTCAAAAGGAAATAAAATCATAAGAAATACACTTTCTTTCTTGCAGGAACCTTTATTATTAACTTACCTTATTAGAAATGGTTTATTCGAAAGGATCCTATTAATTATGAAGGTCGTATATTAGCCCCGTGATTACTGGAAGATTTTTGAAAAAGATGACATCAAAATTATTCAGATTTAAATCCATCCAGTTGACTAAAGATGTAAGTGAAGCAATGACTGGTTGAAGAAATTGACTATTTAAAGAAGAGCAACATCACTTGTGAAAAAACGAAAATATTCAGACTTTCGAAAAATTTAAGCAGTATCTATATTCTTAAGAGTCATATCATTCTTAATGTGCCTTAGAAAGTGGAATCACTCCATCAAGAGAGAAATTGTTATTTGAGAACTTACTTTCGATTTTACATTTTATTCTTTTGTAAGCTTTTAGAAGCTTGTTATACACTTCGAGTGTGGATGGTTAGAGAACCTTGAAAAATACGTACTCGTGGGCTTAAAGAGACTCATCAAATCACTACTTGGTTTTTATAGTGAAACACTCAAGTTGGATACTCAGAGACTAGACATAGGCTTGGGTTATAAGTCGAACTAGTATAAATTGACTACGTCCTTCTCTCTCTTCTCTTAACTTTTAAAATTTAACATTATATTGTATGTGCATTTATTTCAGCAAAAGGCTCATTCACTTTATAACAGGCTCTTTCTGTTTTTAACTTGCAAGATGTTCTTTTCAGTTTTAATAGACGTCTTCTGTTTTAAATTGTTTTTAACAGAACTTTTTGTTTTGTAGGCTCTTGTTGTTTAATAAGCTTTTTATCGCACAATAGGCTGCTACTATTTTAATTATAAACAAGCTTCTATCATTTCTTTTTAAACTGAAATTAACTTGCAAAATTTTTTAAGTCACACATAATTCACCCTCCTCTTGCGCGTGTTTGCTTTATCATTTGGTATTAGAGCAAGGTTTCACATTTATTGTATTTTACAGCATGTGATAGATTATGGCAAACACCTTGAGAAGTTTTGAAGAACAATTTGTCTCAAAACCTCCTCACTTCAATGGAAACAATTACTCATATTGGAAAAAGAGAATGACCATATATCTCTAATATGTAGATATTGAAGTATGAAAGGCAATTAGAATTGGAGCTACAATTTTCAATAATGTAGAAGTATAGATTGATGTTGACAGGAGAAATGTACAGCTAAACGCTAAGGCAAAACATCACCTAATATGTGCGTTATCTCCAAAAGAATATGAAAAGTTATCCTACTACTTTACAACAAAAGAAATGTGAGATAAACTACAACTCATGTTTGAAGGAACAAATGAGGTAAAGAAGCACAGAATAAGTCTTTTAGTGCATCAATATGAAACTATTGGCATGAGACAGGAAGAGATCATAGACGAATTCTTCGGATGCTTCAACAACATCATCTCAACTTTAAGAACTTAAGAAAGATATACCCAATGATGAGATCGTAACAAAGATTCTAAGGTCACTACTAAAGGAATGGAGACATAAGGTGATAGCTATAGAAACGACAAAGGATCTAGACACTATTTCACTGAACTGGCTACGAGGAACTCTGATGATCCATGAAATCGAGCTTAGGCGAGATTAAGGATCCTTCTACAGAAAAGGAATGGCATTAAAAGCAATTGAAGAATTAAACGGTGACGAAAATGACACTGAGTTGTAAATAGATGGAGATGACGAGTTCATCTTTATGGTTCGAAAATATGCTCACTTCTATAAAAGGAAGCTGATGAAGAAAACAGAAGGAAACAAGAAAGTTGGAAACTATAAGTTCTTATCAAAAGGCAATAGCAATACATAAAACAATCAAATCATATACTTTCATTGCAAGAAGCTTGGACACACAATACTAGAATATCCTCTTCTTCAAAAGGACAAGTCAGAGAACATAAAATCCAGAAAGCAAGTGATGACTGCAGCCTGGTCAAATGAGGATTCTGAAAACTTTGATGAAGATGAGCCAGAAGAAGTCAACAACGTTTGGTTTATGGCTGAATCAAGAGACGATGAGGTTTATTATTCTGACACTGATATTGAAGTTGATGAATTGACAAATGCATATCATGAATTGTATTATCAGTATAAAAGGTTGACATGAAGTATTTCAAAGAAGTTGAGAAGTCCAAGAGTAATGATACATCTCTAAAGAGTAAAATTATATCATTGGAATTTGCAAATGAGAATTTGGCGACCAGGAATATGTCTCTTGGGGTTGACTATAAGCAAAAGCTTTCTGAAAAGGAAGTTTTGAAAGAAAGAGTGGCTAAATAGGAAAATATGCTACTAAAAAATGATTATGATAAGGTAAGATAGTTAGAAGAAAAAGTCACCACTTTATAACTTGAAAAGGAGAAAAGTGCTGGAAAGATCTTATCTTTAAAAAAAGATTTGCAAATTTGGTTAATGAAAGGAAGAATCTTGATGCATTGCTTGGTAGTGGTAAATGCATTTTTAGTAAGGCCGAATAAGATACAATGAAAATAACAATATTAGGCCATATAAAAACTTCTTTATTAAATCCAGCAGCAGTTATAGCCAAAACAGCAGAAACCTGCTAAATGACAAAAATCATAACAACTATTATTCATTTATTTTGTGCGATTACTGTGGTAAACATGGTCACATTAGTCATTCTTGTAATTTTCATTAAAAGAAATTATCTCATATGTATGTTTAGAGACTGAAAGGATAAACTACTAACCTGAAAGGACCCAGAAATTTAGGGTACTGAAAATGAGATAATGCTTTATGCAAATATGTTTCAATATAGAGACAAGGGAGAATCAATTGATAGTTGATAGTGGTTGTTTGAGATGCATGACCGGTGAAATATCTCACTTTAACTACATCGATAGAAAAGACGGAGGTAATGTTGTCTTTGCAGACAAAAATAAAGCAAAGGTCACTGAAATCGGTGAAATTGGTAATTCTGACTCTACCTCTATTGATAATGTTCTCTTTGTTGATGGTTTGAAACATAACTTGTTGAGTGTGAGTCAACTATGTGATAAGGGTTACAAAGTAATTTTCTATGCATCTCATTGTGAAATTGTCGATATTCATAATGATAATATTATGTTTGTTGGTCTTAAAAATCAGAATATATATTTTGCTCAACTGGAAGACATATCCTCACAAAGTGTTAAGTGTTTTTTCTCTCTAAAAAAGGATTCATTTATTTAAAGTAGAAGATTTGGACATGCCAGCATGAGCATTATATCAAAATTGTTCAAAAATGAGTTAGTAAGAGTACTACCGACCTTAAAGTTCGAAAGCAATAAGGTTTGTGAGGCTTGTTTAAAAGATAAACAAGTCAGAAGCAGCTTTCCTCCTAAAAATATTGGGTCTACTAGCCAACCACTTGAACTTTTGCACATGGATTTATTTAGTCCCACTAAGACTCAGAGTTTTGGTGGTAAACATTATGGTTTTGTTCTAGTAGATGATTACTCCAGATTTACATCTTATCAAATAAGGATGATGCTTTTGAAGTGTTTGAGAAGTTTTGTAGAAAAATTCAGATAGAAAAAGGGTAATGTATCACTTCAATTCAGAGCAATCATGGAGGAGAATTTGATAATAGAAAGTTTGTAGAATTTTATGATAGCAATGGTATAACTCACGACTTCTATTGTCCAAGGATGCCTCGAAAAAATGGAGTTGTAGAGAGAAAGAGCAAAACTTTGGCTAATATGGCTAGGGCCATGCTGTGTGAAAGTGGACTGCCTCATGGATACTAGGTAGAAGTAGTATCTACGACATATTATGTACTTAACAGATGTCTTATAAGATATATTCTGAAAAGACCCCCTATGAGCTGTGGAAAGGAAGAAAATCAAATGTTGCTTACTTTCGAGCATTTGACTCTAAGTGTTTTGTTTACAACAATGGAAAAGACAACCTTAGAAAGTTCAATATGAGATCAGATGAAGCTATCTTTTTGGGTTACAATATCGCTAGTAAAGGATTCAGAGTATATAATAAAAGAACAAAGAAGGTAGAAGAACCGATATATGTGGTATTTGATGAAGCATTACCTTCGACAAAAATAATTGAATCAGATGATGAAAAGCATCTATTGATACCTAAAAATACATCGAAGGATCAAACTACACCTATAATACCTTCGAAATTACAAAATCAAGAAGGCTCCTCTGAAGCTAGAACAGACCAGGCTCCTTTATCTCTGCAGGAGCCTATGTAATGAAAAACACTGAAAGAATGAAGAGGTCTTGATACACATCAATATATTCTGGGAGATCACTCTGAAAGTCTAAGAATAAGATCATTGTTCAAGGAGAACTTTATTGCTCTCATCTCACAAATAGAACCAAAGGCAGTTGAAGAGGCCCTTATTGATAAAAACTAAGTTTCAGCCATGAAAGACAAACCGAATCAATTTGATAAAAACAAAGTCTGGAATCTAGTACCTCATCCTCAAAATAAGTCAATTATTGGGACTCGGTAGGTATTTTGAAACAAACTTGATGAAAATAGTAAGGTGGTAAGAAACAAAGCTAGCCTTGTAGCTCAAGGTTACAATCAACAGGAAGGTATTGTTTTGGATGAAACTTATGCACCTGTTGCTAGATTGGAATCGATTAGAATTTTACTTGCCTTTGCATGCTTTAGAAACTTCAAGTTATTTCAAATGGATGTCAAAAGTGCATTCTTAAATGATTACATTAATGAAGAAGTATTTGTTAAGCAACCCCCAGGTTTTGAAGATGAAAACCAAATGGATTACGTGATGAAGTTAACCAAAGCTCTGTATGGTTTAAAGTAGGCTCCTCGAGCATAGTATGAGAGGTTAAGTAACATTTTGCTTGAGAATAACTTTGAAAGAGGAAAGGTTGATAAAACCTTATTTATTAAAAGAAAGGAGTGACTTACTCATAATGCAAATATATGTTGATGACATAATATTTGGTGCTACTAATCCATCCTTCTGTGAAGAATGCTTAGCATTAATACAGGGGGAGTTTAAAATGAACATGAGGGGAGAATTATCATTCTTTCTCATATTACAAATCAGAAAAAAAGGAATCTTTATTAGCTAAAATAAATACATAAAGGAAATTATCAAGAAATATCATTTTGAGAATGCCAAACCGATGGATGCTCCCATGTACACCGGAACAAAACTTGATAAAGATGAAGAAGGCAAAGCTACGAATGAGACAAAGTATAGAGGAATGATTGGATCACTACTATATCTTACAACCTCAAGAACAGACATTATGCTTAGTGTGTGTCTTTGTGTATGCTTTCAATCAAATCCAAAAGAAAGCCACCTTCAAGCAGTCAAAAGAATCTTTCGATATATCCATGGATCTATAGATTTTGGACTATGGTATCCAAAAACTGATTCATTTGACATAGTGGGCTACTATGATCCAGATTATGCAGCTGATAAAGTCAATAAAAAAACACAAATGGTCACTGTTAATTTCTTGAAGGATTTTCGATATCTTGGTCCTATAAGAAGCAAAATTACGAAGCACTTTTGACGACTGAAGTGGAATATATAGTAGCTACCAGTTGTTGTACTCAAATCTTATGGATGAAGCATCAACTATAGGATTTTCTCTAAACTTGTCCTAGATTCCTATATTATTTGATAATACGAGTGCTATAAATCTTTTTAAAAATCCTGTGCATCATTCTAGGACTAAGCATATAGAAATCAAGCATCATTTTCTTAAAGATCATGTTTTAGAAGGAATCATTGACCTTTTGTATGTTAATACTGAGAATCAAGTAGCTGACATTTTCGCCAAGCCACTTTCTGAAGATAGATTTTGCGTGTTAAGAAAAGAGCTTGGTATGTCAAACTCACTGATATTATTTATGCATGAATATTCTCTGCTACTTGTCTTTGCATTTCATTTAGCAGGCTCCTTCTATTTTGATTCCTTAGAAACTCCTTCTAGTTTAGAAGGCCCCCTCATTTTAGAATGCTCCTCTCAGTTTAATAGAGCAAGATTACACATGTACTAAAAAGGTAATTTCCTTTGTTTTGTCATTTCAGCATTTAAAGACACGCTCGAAGTTCTGAAAAGCAGATGTACAGATTTGACAGAAGATAAGCAAATGATCACACTTCCTGTATTAGCTTACGATTGTTCATCTTGACAAGAGATCAACGCTTAAGAAACACGTAATATACCAGAAACAGACTTCTCTCCTCTATTCACTCTTATTGTTCTTCGAAGTGTCACTCTTAAGTCTCTACATTCCAACTCTCTGTTTTCATCTAAAATCTTCTAAACCTCATCCATCGCTCTTACAATGGATGAACCAGATCAAAAAGATAAAAGAAAACTCCAACTTCTACTGGTAGTCATGGCAAAGCTTATGTTACTAAACCTATCTCCTTTAAGCCCTAAGTATCAGAAGTGCACTGGGTTATAAATGATGATGATTCAGAGGAAGAACATTCTTGGTTGACTAGACAACCACGAACCATAGGAAGCCTTACAAAGCAAGCCGAGAAATTTTCTAAACAAAAAGAAGACCTTGATGCTGAAAAGAAAGGGGAAGAAGAACAAAAAAAGAAAAATGGAAGAAATAAAGAAGGGAAAAGTGCATGTGACTGAAGAAACCATTGATAGAAATAATTTGTTTCATGAATAAATGATTCCTAAAGAAAAAAAAGGTAAAGAAGATAAAAATAGCTGCACAAAAAGCAAAAAAATTAATATCACAAAAATGTTTCAATCAACGGAAGTTGAAGTTTGTTATAAAATGTAGTACAACAAAAGAAAGGTGGTTGTAGGGCGGATCTTGCCTCCTATGATGTTTGATGAAATAGTTATACCTATCTCTCCTTACTTTGTTGCCATTGGTTGGGAAAATTTTCTAAAATTAAATGAGACAGTATGCGATGAGCTAGTTAGGATATTCTACACACATATGAAAAAAAGAAGAAATTAATGGAAAACTAGCCATTGTCTCATGGGTGCATAAATGTGAAATTTTAATTTATGAGAAAATCTTAGGAGATATACTGGAAGTAGCTCCTATGAGGAGAACTAATTTTGCCTATCATAAGTGGGATGTTGATGATCTGGAGTTAGTCGAAGTTGTCAAATCCATCTGCCTTTATGTTGAAAACACCCAAGAGGAGAGACCCTAGAGCAGACAATTAGACTTAATACCACAATGCCTTGCATCGCTTTCAACTACTTCAATTTTTCCTAGGAGTAGCTCAGTTGAAAGATGCAGCTTGTTGGACACTTATGTGGTGTAAAATTTGCTAAAATGGAACATAATGAATCTTCCAGCTATGATCTTGAGGTTTATGGTAGATAAGGGGAATCTTAAGAATACCATTGATTGCCTACCTTGTGGAATGTTGCTCACTAAGATTTTCAACCATTATGGAGTTCCTTTGGTAAATCTGAATTGATATGTACCAACTAAGTTTCACCCTTCCATTCCTTATCAATTTGGATACAAATTACAAAATAATGTCTGAGTAGACAAAAGATCTGAAAGAGTAGCAGAAAACTTAGATCCTACTCCAGACTAATAAACTCTTGTCCCTCCTTAGGATGAAAATAGTGCAAATCTTCAACAACAGCTCAAGGATATTCAAGCCAATTAGGAACAAATGTGAGAACAAATAGACAACATATAGAATCAACTTCTTGACATGCAGATTTTGCTCAGAAGAATCCTTGAGTCTCTTCAATAACTCTATTGCTATTTGCTTTCTACTTGGCTTATTTATATTAATGATTTTTTTGATGCATTATTTACTCTTCCCCTCTATTTCATTCTGTTTTATTTCACTTCCTCCATATACTCTATTATTTTTGATAATGACAAAGGAGGAGAGTTTATGTGGATATATTTTTTGCATTTTTGCATATATGATGATATATTTCTCAATGAATATTTCTTAATGTTGCCTCAATTATATATGTGATTGATTTTGCTGTTGAACTTGTGAAAATCTGTGATATATAAACGATAG
>JANIHZ010122671.1:0-13247 GCA_027478365.1 Erythroxylum rufum | reverse complement strand
CAAAAACTCAATTATGCCAAGCATACCATGCATTGAAATTCCTTAATATTCTAACCCCTAATATGGGGCGTTACACCCTTACCTCACTAAACTTCAAATTCAACTCCAAGAATTCAGCTAAACCAAGCTTCCAAATAGCCAGCACATACCTAAGTTTAATGTGCAACTTTTAGCATCAACAAGGTAATAATACATAGAATCACAAGACTTACTTCATAATGGAATAAATTACAAAGCTTCCTAGTGTTAATGATCCAAACTCTAGTAGAATTCCATAAATTGAGAGAAGATGGGAGGTTTCAGTGGGGAGAAGAAAGCAAAATGAAGAAAGAACAAAATAGAAAATGTTTCTAGCAGAAACTTGCTTCATCACCACCTAGGTGTCACTCCCACCATAAGGCATATGTCTTCTTTGCATGTGTCACATATGTCTTGCACTTAAGCTACCATTTTTCACACTTCCATTAAACCAATTTTCACTTAATGAATGATGCCAAATGCCACAATTTAATTAGGCCACTTATCACTTTATTAACTATGTCATTTGTCAATGTATCAACTATGCCAAATGTCACTAACTCATAGGCTTAATCATTCCAATTTTCATATATCAACTTATCTTGCCACTTGAAAATTTTACTAGTCTAAATATATATTTAAATACCTCAATTCTCTAATGGTATCAACTAATTCCAATTTACTAACTATAGTCTACTTGATCAAAAATTCAAGTCATATGTCTTTCATATTCTAATCATAGCATAATTCTAACTCTTATCACATATGTACTTTCATAAACATGTATTATTTCAACTATGGTATATTTTGGGGCCTATAACAGTACGAATTGTAAACAAAGGAGGAGGTAGAAAATAAAAAAGTAGTAACCCTATAACAGTGAAAAGAAGGAGAAGTAACCAAGGAAACCTCTTTAGAGCAGATTTTCATCAGTCTAAAGTGAAGTTTTTGGAGATTTTAAAGATTCCAACCATGTCTTCAAAGATTTCCAGGTTTTTCTTTAGTTTTGGTGTTATCTTTTCTGTTATCATGAGCTAAATATCTTTTGCTATCTGGATTAGATGAACCCCAAAGTGGATCTTGAAGTGACTTTGTTTTAATTTAATTTATTCTTTAATTTCACTAACACTCAATTATGTTTTCATTTTTATTCTTAAGTTAGCATTGCTAGCATATTATTTCATGTATGATCTCATACAACTGAGATTGAGAAATTTAATGTATACATAGATCTAACATAATTGACTCTAATACATAAATTTAATGTATGCAAATCTATAGATAGTTCGACATAGATCCTCTATATTAGGGTCAAACCTAACAATGAGATTCATAAATCGCTAATGCAATTCTATAGGATTTAATTAAAAATAGATTTTAATTAGTCAACCTACAATTAGGTGCTAAAAGTCTTGAGAAAGATATTGGCATAATTTAGAAATTGTTATGGTCCAATAAATTTTAGAATGAATTGATTATTGAAATCATGACTTGAGAAATCTTACCGGGAATTTGAAAAGTACTTCTATTTTACTGTTTTATTTTTAGTTTTCTTTGATTGTGTTGATTTTTCTTTAATTTATTAGTTTAATTTTAAATATGAATTATTACCATCATCTTAATTGTAAATTAGATCATAGAAAAAAAATCATGACTAGTACTTATAGTCCCTATAAAATTGACACTTGGAACTCTAAACCCTATACTAAACAATGATACGTTCATTTTCCTTGGACATTTTATAGACGAAAAGAGTTAAGTAATGTATATTATATATGAGAGTTTACTAATTGTTATAAAGCGACAACATTACCTATAGCCTAAAAGTTTATTATACATACTAACCATGAATAGAGATAGCATCTAAAGGGATAAGGTAAGTTGAACAAGTGCAATATTAGATGGATGGGATTCATTGAAAGATTTCCAAATGTCATTAAGTATAAAAAAAGTTATTGAAAAAATGGTTGTTAATGTATGATCTTAGTATGTTTTTCTTACTTTCTTAAGTGTGAAATTGTTAGGATTTAAACATATGATGGAATTGCATGCTAATGATATTGACTTTAGTAATGTATATTTGGCATGTTAAAAAGTGGAATTTGATAATTTTTATAGGCATAATGGGTAATTATTTCATAAAAATAAATTATATGTTCTAAACTATGTATAAATTTATGCACACAAGGTATATGGTAGAGGTTTAATAGGTCTTTTTGGTATAAAAAATACATTAGACATATTACATAAGCATTTTTTTGGACTAAGATAAAGCATGATGTGTAATAGGTGCATCACTTTTAGAAAGGCTAAATCTTGGGTTTTATAACATAGATTATAAACAGCCTTATAGGTACCTAGTGAATTGTAGATATTCCTATTGACTTTTTCACAAGTATTACTTAGGCCGAAGAAGGGTAAAGAAAATATATTTGTGGTAGTTGATAGGGTCTCTAAGATAGAGCACTTTATTTCTTGTAATAAATTGATAATGCAACCTATATTGATAATTTATTCTTAAGAGAAGTTGTACGATTATATGGAGTTCTTAAGAGTATAGTAAGTAAGGAATACTATGTTCCTTAGTTACTTTTAGAAAGTTTTGTAGGCTAGTTAGGAATAAAGTCATTGTTGTCAACTAGTCATATTCAAACTGATGATCAAACTAAAGTAGTAAATAATCCCTTATCCATTTTACATCATGATATCATTCAAAGAAACTTAAAGAATTAGGAAGCAAGATTGTCATTTGTCAAGTTTGTATATAATAGGAGTATATATTCGTATACTGATTATTCACCATTTGAGACTATTTATGGTTTTAATCTACTATCTCCTTTGAATTTGTTATCTTTACCTATTGATGAAAGAGTTAGTTTGGATGGGAAGAAGAAAGTGAAAATGGTGAAACAACTTCACAAATTTGTAAAGTATCAAATAAAAAAAGAAAAATGAGCAATATGTAACCAAAGCTAAAAGGTTAGAAGATGAGTTACCTTTAAACTTGATGATTAGGTTTAGGTGCAAATAAGAAAGGAAATATTCTCATTACAAAGATGGTCTTGGTTACAACCAAGAGAAAATACTCCATTTCAAGTTGTTGAGAGGACCAATGATAGTACTTACAAGTTAGAGCTTTTAAGTGAGTATAATGTTAAATCATTATTATTTAAGTTCATTTCATCATATCATGTTAGGTTATATAAATCAAATTAATCAAATCCAAGACATCTTAGAATCAATATCATATTTGATTCCATTCCATTTAAGATGATTTAATTAAAATGATACTATTTTGTATAAATTCTAGATCATATGATCTCGTTCATTTTAAACTAAGTTAAATCCAAATTAAATTAGTTTCAAAAAGGCTTATTATTTGGTTTTGTTAGAGCATGGTATTTTAGGGAGAAAATTAACTCTATTCATTGTATTGTATTGTATATTATGTGTTTTTGGGATTACAGGGATCAAGAGTATATATCAAAGTACACAGGAAACAAGATCACGGCAAATCAAGGCTAATCACTACCAAAACGGGAAAAGTCAATTATTCCATAAATAGATGATCTCCAACACTCCCCCTCAAGTTAAGTGATGGAGTCGCCAATCCTTAACTTGCTCAACACGATCTGAAACGTCTGACCTGTGACCGCTTTGGTCAAAATATCGGCAAGCTGATCTTCTGACCTGACAAACGGAATCGTGATGATACCACTTTCAAGCTTTTCTTTGATGAAATGCCGGTCAACTTCCACGTGCTTTGTTCGGTCATGCTGGACCGGGTTCTCTGAGATGCTGATGGCCGCTCTGTTGTCACAACGAAGTGGTGTTGGTTCAGTGGGAGTTATACCGATCTCAGTCATTAGCTTTCTTAGCCAAATCACCTCAGTCACTCCTTTTGCTATACCCCTGAATTCGGCCTCTGCACTAGACAAGGCCACAACTTTCTGTTTCTTGCTCCTCCATGTCACCACATTTCCTCCAACCAATGTGAAGAACCCAGAAGTGGACCTCCTGTCATTGGGGTTCCCTGCCCAATCTGCATCAGTGTATGCTTCAATGTTCAGGTGGCCATGCCTCCCAAACATGATTCCTGTCCCCGTTGTCCCCTTGAGATACCGAATAATCCGTATAACTGCATCCATATGTTCTTTCTGCGGTTGATGCATAAACTGGCTTACAATTCCCACAGCGTACGCTATATCCGGTCTCGTATGGGACAAGTAGATCAACTTACCAACTAAACGTTGGTACCGTTCCTTTTCGGTTGGTTCCCCACTTTCATCTATCCTCAACTTGTGATTCACCTGTATAGGGGTTTCAACTGGTTTGCAATCCATCATACCAGTTTCGGCAAGCAGATCAAGGACATACTTTCTTTGGGAGATAAATATCCCCTGTTTTGATCGCAGAACTTCAATCCCGAGGAAGTACTTCAAGCCCCCAAGATCCTTCATTTCGAACTCCCTGAAGAGATTCTCCCTGAGCTGGATTATCTCTTCAGTATCACTTCCCGTTATAATCATGTCGTCCACATAAATAATCAAACACGTGACCAGTTCCCCTCTTCGCTTCAGAAATAAGGTATGGTCTGAGTTACTTTGAACATATCCATGTCGCTGCATTGCCAAAGTAAATCTGCCAAACCACGCCCGGGGTGATTGTTTTAGTCCGTATAGAGCCTTTCGAAGTTTACAGACTTCGTTTTTCTTGAAACTTCCTGTGAACCCTGGAGGGGGTTCCATGTAGACTTCTTCTGACAGATCCCCGTGTAAAAATGCGTTCTTTACATCAAACTGGTGTAGAGGCCACTCCAAGTTTGCAGCAACTGACAGTAGTACTCGGACTGTATCAAGTTTTGCCACAGGGGAAAAGGTCTCCGAGTAGTCAATCCCAAACGTCTGAGTGTATCCCTTTGCCACTAGTCGAGCTTTGTACCTCTCGACTGATCCATCGGCCTTATGTTTCACTGTAAAAACCCATCTGCATCCAACTGGTTTTTTCCCTGCAGGCAATTGGCACTTCTCCCACGTTTCATTTTTCATCAAAGCTTCCATCTCTGTATTCATCGCCTGTTTCCACTCCTTATGTTGTCTTGCTTCTTCCACAGTTTTTGGAATTGTCTCTGTACAAAGATTTCCAAAGAAGGCTTTGGCAACTGCAGACATACTCCCCCTGACCAAGTTACCCACGGGGTACTTGGACGACTTAGAGACTCGCTCCGGAGAATACCTGTGCGGAGGAACTCCTCTGTTGCTACGCTGTGGTAGGGAATACCTGTGACTAACTGTACCATCCTCTTCAGGAACACCATTATCAGCAGCATTTGTGATATTAACAGTATCATGAATATCAGAAGGATAAGAGTTCAGGGATTCTGTTACCTCGGTTTGGACATCATGCGGAGGAGGATCATTGGGCTGAGCAGAAGTGGTACTGAGGTCTTCTCTGTGTGATTCGGACTCGGGTGCCACAGCTGTATCATCGGGGTAACTCAACCAGTGCAGTGACTCACCCTGTGTCTCCCCCTGATCACTGAACTGGGTGACAAAGTAGTATTCCGTTTCCACAAACTCACAATCCATGGTAACATGAACCCGTTTGTTAATGGGATTATAGCACCGATACCCCTTCTGATGGGGTGCATAGCCAATAAAAACACACTTCACGGCACAAGGTTCCAACTTTGTTCTCTCATTCTTAGGGATATGAACAAACACTGTACATCCAAATATCCGAGGTGGCATGGTAAGATGGGAGGGTATCGTGACTTGAGTTTGGAAGGTTGATAACGGCGTTTTGTGGTTGAGGATTTTTGTGGGCAATCTGTTGGTTAAGTAGGTTGCAGTGGCCACCGCATCAGGCCAGAAATGATTTGGGACATGGGATTCGTTTAACAAGGCCCGGGTTATTTCTAGAATGGTACGGTTTTTCCTTTCGGCGACACCATTTTGTTGAGGGGTGTTAGGACAGGAGGTTTGATGTATAAGGCCTTGTTCTGTGAAAAAGGTGCTCATTTCCCGATTAACAAACTCCCTACCATTATCAGACCTCAGGATTTTTATTTGTTTGTTGTACTGGGTTTGTACCATCTTATAGAACGCAACAAAAGTTGTATAGACCTCAGACTTATGGCGCAGAAAATAAACCCAAGTCATGCGAGAGAAATCATCAATAAACAACACAAAGTAACGAAACTGATTTTGATTTGCAACCGGGGCAGGTCCCCAAACATCAGAATGCACCAAAGAGAAAACAGTTTCTACCCGTGTATTATTGGGTTTAAAAGATGTCCTATGACTTTTCGCAGTTAAACAAGTCTGACAAGAAAAATCCACAGTTTGACTATGCTGAAATAATGTGGGAAATAACAACTTCAAATACCCAGCTGAGGGATGTCCAAGACGGCGGTGCCAAAGCCAGAGTTGAGTGTTTGCCTTCGTTGATACCAGTAGAGCTTTAGGTTGATTTTCGACTTCATCAACATAGTAGAGTCCTCCGCGCTCAGTACCACGCCCAATGATCTCCTTCGTATGAATGTCCTGTATCAAACAAAACCGAGGATATATTAGAACCACACAGTTTAGTTCTTTCGTAATGTGGCTCAAAGACAGTAGCTTGCAAGACAACGAAGGCACATAGAGACAATTATTCAATTTCAGTTTCGATGTAACAGAGATAGAGCCCTCTCTTTCAACCATAGCTTGACCCCCATTTGCAGTTTCAATATACGATCGCTTAGGTTTAACAGAATTAATTAAATCAGAAGCATCGAAAGTCATGGAATCCGTAGCCCCACAGTCAAGAATCCACTCCGAAAACTTGTTTGGGAAACTTTGGGTGTGTAGCACATAACTATTGAAAACATGGGGTTCCTTTTGCAAATTACCTGAACTTGGGGGTTTTGCATCAGAATTGGGAGAATTATATAAAAGGGATCTAGGGTTTGGGGCATAACTCCCAAACCCGTTACCTGCGGCGCTACAACTTGTCACTTCCCCCTTTGACTCATTTCCGTCGCCGGCGCTGAAACTCACGGCGAGATTGGCACGGCCGTTGGTTGACGTCGCGCCGCCGCCTACTGCACCGGTATCTCCCCGGATGGTGCCTGCAGCGGCAGTTTCTCCGCCTCCGTCTCCCACCGCGATGTTCGCTTTCCGGTTTCCTCCTTTCATCACTGCTCCGATGGAGTTTTTCCGGTGGCCTTCCCACCAATCGGGGTAGCCGACTAATTCTTGGTTGTTGCTGTTGTTTTCGGTTGACATGGCTTTTGGTTTGGTTGCAGATTTAGGCCGATTCTAAGGTGTGGGACGATGATGAGATTAATTCTGAGTCCCTGGGATCTCGACACTGCTCTGATACCATGTTAGAGCATGGTATTTAGGGAGAAAATTAACTCTATTCATTGTATTGTATTGTATATTCTGTGTTTTTGGGATTACAGGGATCAAGAGTATATATCAAAGTACACAGGAAACAAGATCACGGCAAATCAGGGCTAATCACTACCAAAACGGGAAAAATCAATTATTCCATAAATAGATGATCTCCAACATATTCATTACATCCAAAAAAAAAAACCATCTATTCACCTCTCTTCAAGGCTCTGGATTGAGCCACATTTGAGGATCTCCCATATTCCGCACTGTTAAGATATTTATTATATATCTTATTATTTAATTTTGGCATTTTTGATTATTAGATCTTCAAGATATTGCAAAAATTAAGATGAGGTGTAGCTATGTGATAATTTTTGATTTGAATTAGATTTTTGAATAATGGTTTACATGCAAAAGAATTCTATCTTGAATAGGAGTACGAGTGCATTATGTTGTTGTTGGATAATGGTAAGAGTGTAAAAGAAGTCTATTTTGGATGAGTGATTGATGGGATTATGCTGGTAAATGAAGGATATCCTGAGATTGCTGAAGTTTGTGTAGCTTGTGTGGGTGACTCTAAGTTTGGGACTTCCTACGTGCGTGATTGGCGGCAGTCTGGACTCCTTGCATGTGTGACTTAGTCTTTATCTCATTTGGTTTTGTCGCAGCTATCTTTATTGGAGTTTCACGTGGGTGTGGGCTAAAGTATAGACATCCTATGTTTGCTGGTTTTGAAGAAAAATATCTGGAGTTGTTTTACTTATGGGTTGGCGTGATCTGCTCGGTTGATTGAAGTTTTTGTGTTTTTAGTAACTTCCATACCTAATCGTTTGAGTAGCTTTTGTAGGCTGATTGGGTGTTGATTATGTCTATTCTGGTGGCTGTCAATATTGGAGATGATGTTCAAAAATTCCAGCAGTTGAATATGGCAGTTTCAATTGGTGAACAACTTTCTTATTAGTCTTTGGAGAAGCTGAAAACATCGGGAAGTTGTTTCTTTCTATCTCAAGTGTATTTGTTTTCTCTCTTTATTTTTTTAATCACTTGAGTTATTTATTTAGTGTTCTTTCGTTATAAGATTGTTGAGAAAAAGCCTTTGTTAAGGTTAGTACGAGGTGGTCATACTATTGAGTGTGAAATTCTTTCACGAGTTGTGAGGACGAGGGATAGTGTCAAGGGTTGAGTGGTGTTGGCTCAGTAAAGCCTTCCATAATACTATTGTCATTAGTGAAAGAATTAAGATATGTGAGGGCCCTACAGATATAGGCAAGGTATGTCGAACTACATTAACAAATATCTGTGTTGATTTATATTTGTGCGTTTAATTTTTCTAGTTTTTTATTGTGCTAGAAACGACTACAATAAAATTTGAAAGTTTGCGAAACTACTACACCCCTATGTTTTTTATTAATTGGTATCAAAGCAAGGTCACCGAATCTAAACTTGGTACAACAAGTTTGTGCAGATCCTTGTTTCGTAATTATGGCTATAAGAGAAGGGTTATCAATCATCAGGCTGCCATTATCAGATGGTTCAAATTATCCTACGTGGAAATCACGGATGAGAGTATTCATTCAGGCACAAGGAATAAGAGCATGGAACTCGGTTTTAAATGGCTGCACACATCTAGTGACGATTGATGAAAAGAGAGAAGTAGTGCTTAAAGATGCATATGATTGGACAAGGGCTGAAGAAGAGAGAACACTTGAAAATTCTCAAGCTCTACTCGCCAGCTTTAATGCAGTTGATGAAGGTCACTTTGCTATGATATTAGCTTATGAATCGACAAAAGAAGCATGGGACACTTTGTAGACTATACATGAAGGATCGAAATCTGTGATAACCTCAAAACTTTAGATGTTGGTTGTGAGATCTGAAGAGCTGAAGATGGATGAGCGTGAAATCATGGGAGACTTCCATGAGAAACTGCGTGACATAGCAAATCAAGCATATCAACTCAGGAAGAAGTACTCTAATTTGAAACTAGTTAAGAAGGCATTGGGATCTTTGCTTACGAGGTTCATACCAAAAATTGAGGCTATCGAAGAACCCCATGATATCACTGAATTATCTTTGGATAAGGTAATTGAGATTCTTACTAACTTTGAGATGAATTTGTTGAGTGATAATCAAGAGAAGAACAAAGGATTAGCATTGCAAGCTGAGATCGGTAAAGCCATGAATTACTTCGAAGATGAATCTGATGAGAATGAGGATATGGAGTTATTGATAACAAATTTCAGCAAGTGCTTAAAGAAAGTGAAGAAAGATAGATTCGAGTTTAGGAAAAATGGTGGGAGTTCATCAAACAACAACTTTAAACAACAAGTTAAAACTCAAAAGGGTGAAAAAAAGTGAAGAAACTTCAATGTCATGAATGGAAAGGCTTCGGGCATGTGCAAGTAGCATGTGCTAATACCTTGAAGAAGAGAAAAGGGAAGTCCTATACAAGCACTTGGAGTGAGAATGAATCCAGAAGTGAGTATGGTAATGAAGAAGAAGCTGTGAATAGTGTTACGTTAGTTGCTTTATATAGAAAAAGTCCAGTTACTTACTTTACAACAACGAAAAAGGAAGTAACTGATGATGAAAACATAAATAAATTAGAAAATTCCTAGAAAATTTAGACGAATCAGCTCAAAGCTCAATTTCAGATTATGATAGTGATGACAGTACTTCAGATGATAAAAGGAAGGTATTTATGAAGCCTAGGAGTTAATATATGCTAAATGGGTTCAAACATATAAGAAAAATGAGAAGTTGAAGCAGGAAAACTCTTCCATGAAGAACATCATTCAAGATCAAGAGAAGAAGTTGTTGTCTACATTGGTGAAACAAAATTGAAGTTGGTCAGTACAAAAAAAGGAATAACAATGTTAAATGGAGATACCAAAAAGCTAGAAAAGTTGTTGAAAATTGGTAAGACTAAAGGAGACCTTCAAGGCATTTGTTATAGAGGTGAATGTTCCAAGTCGAATGATGAGAAATTGGTGCAACCAGATCTGTCCAAGGAGAAATCTCAAAAAAAAAAAAGGAGGCTCATACCTACATGTCACTTTTGTAGAGTAATCGGGCACATAAGACTGAAATGTTACAAGTTGTTACAAATGATGTTTCATAGGGGTCAAAACCAAAAATCTAGACACTCTCCATCAAATTCCCAACAGCAACTCATGTTATCGAAACACTCTTGGGCTTGAAAGGATAAAGTACAAGAACAAAGACGAAGTGAAGGAAAAATAAGAAATTGTCCATATTCACAATTAGTTACTGCTTTTAAGAAACTATTCAAACTGAGGATAAGTCAGTTACTTTAAATGAAGAAATCAACCATTCAATTGATGACCGAGATAATGTGACGAGGAATAAGCCTAGGTTTGAATTTCATTGAGGGGCAAAAGGATTGTATGCTTTACACTTTTGAAGTATAGTTCGATGTTATTTATTTAAAAAAAAGGTGAAGGAGTCATTATTTAGGCTTTCTGAGTTTTTATTTATGGGTTTTCTAAGGTTCAGTTGATTGATGTGTACATAAGGTTATGCTTGATAATAGAGTTTATGAATTTGATCAGTCTTATAAAGATGAAATTGAAGTAAGCAATGATATGTTGGCATATGTATTAACTGGTAGTAAATTGTCATCTTGGCTTTCTGCTATTGCACTACGTGCTTATGATTCTTCTGTGGCACCTTCTACTGATTTTTATGCTTCTTTATTCGCTGAGATTGATCACATTAAAGGCATTCTCGTTTTGGTATTGCTTTGTCCTAAGGGGGAGACATCAGATTATTTTTGGTGATTGTTCAATTTAGGGGGAGATTTTAAGGTATCTTCGTAACTATTAGTCTTACTTTTTGGCATTTTTTTCTCCCAAGAGGGAGAAATTTGGATGATTGTTCGTTATTGTTTCTTTGGATATTTCTTGAATTTGAAGAATTTGATGGATGTTCTTTGGAACTTGATGTTGGATTAAGGTGGAGTTTCTTATTTGTGACAGAAATGCAAAAGGGGGAGATTGTTAAGATATTTATTATATATCTTATTATTTAATTTTGACATTTTTGATTATTTGATTATATCTATTAAATAAGACATTTCTTAAAGAAAACCAATACATGTTAATCTTACAACACAAGATTCAATGTTAATCCACAAAATCTAATATATTTGACAGCCTAAAGAGCACAACAACAAGGAAAATGAAATTTCAATGTAATGTGTATAGACTATTAGTTGGAATCCATGATGGTCGCACTTCTCACACTATATAAGGATATGAGCTTATGTAAATCTTTTGGGAATAGTTAGGGTGCAATTAAGACCTTTGATAAACTAAGGAATGTGGTTAAACTAAAATTTGAAAAGTATTAACCATTTACTCTTTTCAAATTCTTTTCAACTGAATATGATCATGGATATGTAGCTGCGATTAATGTGGTCTATCTCAACCAAGTATTTGAGGCTACAAAAGGCCATGTATAATGAAAAAGAAAATAAAAAAGAAAGAGGGAAGAGAGACGACTACCCAACCTAAAAAATCTAAACTTTAATAAATACTAGGATTTTTGAAAGTTATATGCAATTTAATAAGCAAGATCTATCCAAAATTGTCAAATTATCTTCATTTTCCCCTTATCACCTTTATTTTTTAATCATAAATGTAAATATAAGAACACTGATTATATTTAGATATAAAAATGCACGCAATATGAAAGGAGGAAAACATGATATTTTGCATGCGCATCATCTATGGTGGTAGTTAAATATCTGGAAACCCATCTGGGTCTTTTATCCCAATTTCATCTCAAGCTTGTAGTTAAATACACAACAGTCTTCTAGGTTCTTATCCCAATTTTACATATAAGGTTCGTAGTTAAATATCCAAATGCTCCTACAGGTTTCTTATCCCAATTTCATCTCTAAGCTTGTAGCTAAATACATGGAAATCCCCTTAGGTGCCCTTTTTTTTTGGTTTAAATACATAGAAATCACTACAATTTTGTTACTAAATACCTCGAAACCCCTCTAGATCTCTTATCAAAATTTTGTTTTTAAGCTCGTAGCTAGATACATGGAAACCACTTTAGGTCTACGATCTCGTTCTTCAAGCTAAATTACTAAAAACCACTTTAGATTCATAGCTTAATACACCAAAACTCCTTTGAGTATCCTATCCTATTTTCATCCACTACAACAAAACCATACTTTCCGTGTCATTTTTAAAGTAGACGTCACGAATGGTATGAGGCTTTCGTGACGTCTAGAAAAACGTCATGAAAAGAGTCCAGATTCTGCGTCTTGTATGAAGACGTCGTGGATAAACGAAGTGTTTGACGTCATTTTGCTAGAAAGATGTCCCAAAATAGAAAACACGACGTTCTTGAGAATTAAACGTTAGGAAAGGCCAGGTCCACATATTTAATTTCCCCTCCCCCACCAAATGAGACGACGTCGTGTTACCGCCCCCCCTATAACGACGTCATCTCATCTTCTGTGTAAATGAAAATCAGAGCTAGCTTCATCAGTCTCCCGCCTGCGTTTCTGTCACCTTCCCTCTTACTCCAGCCACCTTCCCTCTCTCATCTTCTGTCGTGCTTGGAATCTGTGGAGGTTGCTTCACCAGTTGATGGCCCTCTATCATCTACAGTTGGAGTGCATATGCGTGTTGGTTGAGGTAAGTCATTGAACTACTTTGCTTGCGATTAATGTCGGGTAATGTTAGTTTTTGAGTCGATTGAAGTGGACGATTTAATCTGGGTTTAAGATAGTTTAATCGTTTGTTTTGATTATCTGTAACACAATGCATTTGGGTTTGCATTGTGTGACAGTATCTTCTTCCCAGCCTT
>JANIHZ010122538.1:0-13273 GCA_027478365.1 Erythroxylum rufum | reverse complement strand
CTTAAAGAACTCTTTAAGTCCAAGGTTTTAATCAATGAACTCCATTTCTTAAAACCTTGTTAAATGCATCTTAGTGTATGTTAATGGATAAGCTAATGTAAGTGGTCAATTTGGATAAAGCATAATCTCAATATCAAACACAACTAGGTAGATAAAATAGAGTTAACACAATCACCAAAAGACATATATGAGACTTCATATATTAAGCATCAAAGTTCTACATAAACAAATCCCTAACATAATACATTGTTCAACACTTGATTAAACTATAATCAAGAAAATCTAACTACAAGGAATTAATCCTAACTCAGTAATTCATAACAATGTAGTTAGACTTGACAATGTAAAAGCTACTCCCCTTTGAAGCCCATCGAACTCAAGCCATCGCTACATCTTCAAGAGGTAATGGTGCTTTAGTCAAGCATCACTTTGGGAACCCTCATGACTGTAAGCACACTGAAAGCATCTATGGCAGCAACAGTAGATGATGAAGTCGACGATGAAAAGTGGATGGAATTGATGGATGAGGGTCGAGGGTGAAAGGTATCAGTGTCGGCTCTGTGGGTGTGGAGTGTCTCGGTGAATTGAAGATTGTCTGCTGTAACCTAATTTGGTAGGTTTTTAAGTGATGGATCAGTGGGTCGGGTCAAATAGTGAGAGAAATTTTCAAATATGGTTCAGGGTTTTGACAGTTCACCACGGCAACAGATAAGTTCGTCGCGGTGTACTTTTTTCGAAAGGTTTTTGCTCTTGCTGGATTCTTCGCCATGGCAAAATAATTAATTCTCGCCGCGTCGAACTTTTCCCGAAAGTCAACGCGAATTCTTCATGTTTCGCCGCGGTGATATGTCTACTTTTCTGTGACGAAAGTCTTGTAGCACCTTTGCTCTTGTTTCAGCACATTGACTTCTTTCTCCTTGAGGTTCCTACAATCAACAATAGCAATTTACAGTATCAATTGTTCTCAGAAAAATTAATAGTGCAATTAATATCAATTTGTAACAATTTCTACTATCAAATTGCATAAAATACAAGTACACACACAAGGATTAATTTAAGCACAAAATCAATAATTAGGAGTCAAAAAGTATATTAAAACCCATGAAAGTGTCACCAATTTATATAGAAAACTTAGGCTCAATCAGGGACCTTGCATGGTCTATGCACAACATCCGTGAGTAACTTTGATTTATTTATGTTTCTATATTTCTTTATCTTCTTTTTGTCTTTTAAATTTTCTTCTTCTTGCTTTATGAAGACAAGTGAAAATTATTCTTCAGAAAATGACCCAAATATCGTGCTTTCGACTCACTTTAACTTCTTTGCTTCCGAATTATGCCTAAAATCACATATGAGTCAAAGTGATTATCTTAAGCAATTTCATATCATTAATCGCTAAGTGTTTTGAAATAATTAAACAATCAATTAAGCACATATCAATTTCCCTCACACTTATCTTTTGTTGTCCTCGAGCAAAACATCAAAATTAAACTCATAGACCCAAAAGCATTGACTCATTTCCCATATGTTCCAAGACTACATAATCTTAAACAAAGATGAATTACTTTCAAAAATCATAGCAAGAACTTAACATTCCAAGCTTTTACTCATGATCAATCAACATTTGATACCTTTAAGAACCAAGCAATCTAATGATAGACTAAAAAAATGTGTTTAAATAAAATATATCCACGGGTACACTCAATACCATTCATGATCATGACAATTCACAACTTTGCATATCATTTCATTTCTCTACTACTAAAGTTCACATGCGAAATCATGGATTAAAGGACTTTTTAGGGTTGTAATATGGGAAAAGGTAAGGTGAGATGTATTTAGGTCAAGTAGCATAAAAGCCATTAAAACTAGTGAAACAAAGCAACACTCAATGTGACATCAAGTCCACAAGTTAACATTCATACAAAACTGGGTACTATCAGCTTTGTCGAATGCAATAACTATATTTTACAGCTTAGTTCAATCTCTCATACCATAAATCATATGAAGCATAACCAATCAAAAGAAATCACTCATTCAATTGATGATAACAATACATTGAAACTATAATGAGTGAACCTTCTAAGACAACATCTACCTCATATAAACATACTCAAATAACAAATTCATTACAACTTTAGGAGGATGCATTAATCATAAACAACTTTTCATCACATATGCACTTCTTCTTTGATACATTTATTTAAACTTTTTTTCTTTCTTTTTCTCTTTTCTTTCTTTTCCTTTTGCTTTTCTCTTTTCTTTCTTTATTTTTCTTTTCTCTTATAAAAATTAAAAAAAAACTACATCAACATGGGAATTTCAATGATATGACATAAAATAGTATCCCAACATCATAACCAACCCACACATATGTATAGCTCAACACTTAGAATTTTGTACATCCATAAACTAAACAATCACAAATGCTCTACTAGCTTTATGGCTTAGGTAGAACATTTGGTTAGGTTTAAAACATATAATATGGCTAATACACAAAGAAAAGGCAAATAAAGCTTAAGGGGGCTTAACAAGGGAAAAAAAAATCATATAATGGGTAGGCTATTAGGCTAATATAGTTTGAAAAAACAAAGAATGCGTAATCATTTCCATGTTAATGCATGTGATGAAACTGTGGTCTCGAATAAAAATTCAATACAAAATTAGGATGTACATGTCATGAAGGTCACACATTATCAAAAGACAATAAGATTGAAATGGATGTGTCAGTCTAATAAGGTTCAAAATCTCACTGGCTTTGTCTACCACTAGTTACTACTCTTCTAAAGATAATGCATATCGACCAATCATAAGAGAAAAAGTACATGCTAGAGTTGCTATGAAATTCTCTAGTCATTTTATTGTCTACTCATGATTATAAAATCCTAGAAGCAATAGAAAAGAGCAAATGTTTGTTTGTTTTATTCTTTCTCTCATTTTATTGAAAACTTAAAACAAGCAAGAAATACACCAATATTAAAACACACATGCATATTATAATAAATGTGAAAATGTAAAGGAAAAGAAATTTACTTCCCTTAGGTTGCCTCCCAAGAAGCGCCTTGGTTTAGGGTCGCTGGCTCAACTCCATATTTCCCTCACATGATAAAATTAATCTTCTAGTGGCACATGCGGTTCCTCCATGTGAGGCTCTTCGGTATAGGGCCTTGGTTGATAATCGTTCCCATTCAGCATCTTCCCTTTCCTTTGAATTTCAATCTTGACTGAGTCCATGCACTCTGAAAATAATTCAAATGACTCTTCTCCTTTTTCTTCTTCGTTTAATTTTTCCAACCTATTATGTAAAGGTGAAGAGTTAGTACCGACAATAATTACAGACTTAGTACTTACCTTCGAGCTAAATGATGTGTCTTATTCTGCTTTGAGCTCCTCTTTAACTTCTTCTTCACACACAATTCCTTGAGTATTGCCCTCAAAATTCTCAACCCTCCTCATCGCTCTGTCAGGTTTCTGTACTAACGTCCATTGGGTACACCTCAGGTTGATATGACTGTTCTTCTTCCATTTGTGATTCTAAGTAGTCAATCCTCATTACCATCTCACCCATTTGGCTTGTCGTGTTATGGAGTCTAGATGTTGTATCCTGTCAGAGTTGATGTATACCCTATTGAAGCTGTTGGAACTGTTGATTTACATCCTGTTAGAATTGTAAAGTATTAGCAGCGACAACATCAACTAATTATTCCAAGTATGTATCTGAGTTGTACTGACTCTCCCAATTTTGGAAATTAAACCAAAATTGTCTTTCATCTTGCTGGAATTATTGGATATCATGTTGGGCCTGTTGTATACTCTTTTGAAGCTATTGTATACCCTGTTAAAATTGAAGATTTTTAGTATTATAGGTCTTGATATAATAGTCCAGAGATGTACCTAAATCGTGATAAGAAACTACTGGTTTGTGCAAGAATTTTTGTACATCCTGCAAACTATCATGGAAGTAACTTTGTTGATTATCCTATCCATAACCAAAGTTAGATTGGTCAGTCCAACCTTGGTTATAGGATTGAGAGTAAGAGATAAAGAAAAAATTACTTCCATCCATGATTTTTTTAAATCACAAACACGAAATAAAACAATGAAAGGATAACGAAATACTTGAAAAGAAACCAATTATGAAAAAATATATATACAAAACACTAATTAAAATCATTTAAAAAAACTAAAACACTGCACTCCTCGAAAATGACGCTAAAAATTGATAGTGCATCGTTACGCTAGTCAAAATAAACTAGACTACTACTATAGTAGTGGTGAGTCTAAGTTGATCCCATAGAAAGTGTGTGTAAAGTTGTTGAAATAAAATTAATTGGTGTTTAGGTTTTGGGAGAGGGGGGGGGGGGTTTGGTCTTAAAAATAAGAAAATAAAATAAATCTAAACTAACAAAAACAATTTAAAGAAAACATGCAAAAATGATAAAAGTGAGGAATTCAGTGGGGACCCAGTTCTTTGATTCAATCTTAGCCTACACCCTAATTAAACATATTTTATTGATTTTTTGTTCTCAAATCTCACCTAGAAACTATTAATCGTGGGTTAATAATTAACTTGAGTTTTCCCTTAGGTAGTGTGTAATCAAGATACGATCGTTAATTAAACCTAACTACCAAATAACCTAGGATACGATCTCTAGATTCAATTGGATAGTAGCATTACAAAGTAGGAAAATCGATTAATCAAGGCAACAATCACATACGATGTGTCATTTAACCTAGGTTATGTTATCCCTAATGATTTCAAATCATTAGTCGCTATACATGAATTTCAACATAACAATTACAGATTATATCAAAATTCTAGTAATGGGTTTGTAAATAAATGATCCAATGAATGCATTTTAATTATCTTTTCAGAATACCCAATGGCTTCATACATAAATAATCAAACAATAGCGAGAATACGATTATCTATACATAAAACTCAAATCAATTAATACAATCAATTTCTAAAGAGAGAAAGAAATAACAAAAACTGTGAAATACATTTAACCTGGGTTATCGACATCGGTATTGCCTCTGAACTGGCGTCGGGAAGTTACCCCTCTATGGGTCTCCAAAAGATCATAGCTTTCCTCTTAAAAATGTCCCAATCGAAACCCCTAAAATGAAGACTCCTCCTATAGCACCTCCCTTCCCTTCCTACACTACTCTCTCTTTTTTATATTTAGTTTTTGGTCCACCTACTATTCACTCCCCTCAAGCTATCGCTACTGTGCTTTTTGTTATTGGCCAAATGTCCACATGAAACGTAGAATCTGTTTGCATTTCCTCCTATTGTGCCTACGTTTTGCTCCTCTCGCGCCACGTTGTCACTTCCCTCAATGCTTCCAACGTGCGCTACATTTTCTTCTAGCGTGAGACGTTTTCTATGTTGTTTTTGTTCAATGTGTGTGTCTGTACATCTACTGCAGCATTTCCTTCATGTTGTGTTGCCATTTTTGCTTCTCTTCCAACTGCCACTTGTCTTCATTTAATTCCCATAAAACACGTTGCATAGGACTTTGCATGGTCCATGAACAACAGCCATGAGTAACTTTGATTTATTTGTATTTCTATTTTTCTTGTCTTCTTTTTATCTTTTAAATTTTCTTCTTTTTACTCCATAAAGACAAGTGAAAATTAGTTTTCGAAAAATAGCCCAGATATCATGCTTTCGACTCACTTTAACTTCTTTCCTCCTAAATTGTGTCTAAAATGACATATGAGTCAAAGTGAGTATCTTAAGTAATTTTATGTCATTAATCGCTAAGCGTTATGAAATAATTAAACAATCAATTAAACACATATCAATATGTTACCAAATTGTATAGCTCCAAGAGCTTAGTTCTGGCGTAAGATATTTGATTTGGGTTATGATCTGCATGGCTTTGAGAGCTCAATCTTGATGTGTAAATATTAAAAAAAAAAGACTGTATGGTTCCGAGAACCCAGTCCCGTATTTGAAAATCCTACTTATCTAGCTCAGCATAATTCCGTTGGATTTTACATTGGGAAAATTATATATATATATATATATGACTAATGAAAATAGTAATTGATTTTAAATTAAATGGTACAATTTATTCATCATTGTGTAATTAGATATGAATTATTAAAATAGATACATGCTTGCATTTCATAACTTGATTTTAAATGCCTATTTATGCTTAGAAATAAATAAAGATATTTATACATGTTATAGTTGAATGAATTGAATTGAATGAGAAATGGAATTATTTGAACGCCTATAAGCCTATAGTTTAGCATTTGAATTTTCTTTCCACATGTAAGTTTTAAAGAGAATTATAAGAAAGATGTGGTGGATCTACTATGAGACAAGAGTCACATAGACGATATTAGAAGACTTGGAGGTGGATGTGCTTCAAAATGTTTTTTTTTTAGTTATGGCATGTACACATAAAGAAGTGAAGGATCTTATAGGATTTTATTGTGAATTATATATGAATACATGAAAGTTATGTATGAAATATGGTTTAGATGTGTTGAAATGTATTGGAGGATGGATAAATTATTTGCCAAGGAGCTTGACATGGAGATGGAGATTTGAGTAGCTTGCATGAGAAGTATATTGGAATTGCTTATAGGAGGTTTTAAATAAATACAAAGGAAACTCTGTTTAAATTTTTATAAAGTAAATATTAATTACTAGAATAATGAGGATTTAAATAGAAAATGCTATAGTTCGAAGTATTAGGTATTTAAGAATATCGTAACACTCGATATGCTGATTCCATTATCTCGTATGGAGTGTTATAACATACAAAAATTTTAAAATAATTAGAATACGTTAAGAATTTAAATCTTTTAATATTTACAAATCAATCTTGATTTTATACATAAATACTTATTATAGCAAACGATTTATTATTAATATAATAGAATTATTTTAAAAATTATGGTTATTTTTACAAATTTCACTTTTCTAAGTATTTGACAAAAAAAGTTTTATGAAAAAGTATTAATTCTTTAGTGTCTAGTGATAACTGCTAGACCTCGCTTCTAGAGTCCAACATTCGGAGACATTTAACAAAACAATACTTGTTCTCAACCATATTGAACCTGTTTCGGGAAAATTGGCATAAATTTCTCCATAGATGTAGAATCAAGGTCCATCTTAGATGGTTTGAAAGAGGACTTCAATATCTACAACTTTTATTGAAGATAGATTCTGTCATCTAGAGGGTCAAATTGGACCAGACTATAGGTCAGACAAAACCAGATGGACCAGATGATTTGGAATAATTGTCATAGCCTTCTCTAGAGATATCTAATTAAAGCAATATTAATATGGTTAGAAAGAAAACTTCCAGATCTACAACTTTCATAAAGACCTTGAAGATAGATTCTGTCATCTAGAGGTCAAACTTAGACCAGAAGATAGGCGAGATGAAAGGTCAGATGAAACTAGACGAAGGGCCAGATGATTTGGAACAACTGTCATAACTTTCTCTGGAGATATCTGATTAAGGAGTTCTTTGGATGGCTCGAAATAGCACTTCAAGATATACAACTTTCATGAAGATTGTGAAGATAGAATCTATCATCTAGAAATTGGACCAGACGATAGGTCAGACGAAACCAGACGATTTGGAACAATTGTCATAACTTTCTCTAGAGATATCCGATTAAGGTGTTCTTTAGATAGTTCGAAAGAGGACTTCAAGATTGAAAATTTTCATGAATAATTGAAGATAGAATATGTCATATAAAGGGTCAATATTGGACTAGAAGATAGGCCAGACGAAAGGTTAGATGAAACCAGACGAAGGGCCAGATGATTTGGAACAATTGTCATAACTTTCTCTAGAGATATCTTATTAAGGCTTTCTTTGGATGGTTCAAAAGAGGACATCAAGATTTGCAACTTGTATGTAGACCTTGAAGATAGAATCTATCATCTAAAGGGTCCAAATTGGACCAGACGATAGGCCAGATGAAAGGTCAGACAAAACCAAACGAAGGGCTAGATGATTTGGAACAGTTGTCATAACTTTCTCTAGAGATACTAGATTAAGGTCATTCTTAGATGATTCAAAAGAGGACTTCAAGATCTAAAACTTTCGTGAAGATCTTGAAGATAGATTCTATCGTCTAAAGGGTCAAAATTGGACCAGACGATAGGTCTACAATGTACCAGACGATCCAGTCTACAGTGCACCAAATGATTCAGTCTACAGTGCACCAGACGATAGGGTTCCTACAGGCTCTTCCTCACATCACCAAAAGTTCTAAATCACTAACTACACTCTCCAGAGCATCTCCATTTATTTAGATCATAACTTTCTACTCCGATGTCCAAAAATCTCATATTATATACTGTTGGAAAGCTAGAAAGATAATCTACAACCTTTTAGGAGACAATTTTGTCTAATTTAGCCTAGATTAATCTAGATTTACCCTGAAGTCAGAACACGAATTTTACCCCTATGGCAGACTTGAAATATGTGATGTAAGACTTGGAAAATCACAAGCAAAAGCAATCATATTTCATTAGCAAATCCAAACACAATTTGAGCCTAGCTTTAATTACATATCAACATGCTCATCAGTAGCTTAATACAAATACAGGGAGATGCTCCATGTTTGATATGGTTATAAAGCTATCCAAAAATCACTAACTTAGTTACAAAGTTTCTAATATCTTGGAGTTTCCAATGCCTTGCAAGGACTGCTAACCTTCTCGTTCTGCACCTAAAGAGGGAATAGTGGGGTGAGCAACACAGCTCAGTGACTAATATATTCATAGGCATTGGTAATTGACCAAAGTCAAGCATATGTACACGTATATATAGATATGTAATATGTATCCAACAATTTAAGCATTCATCAATTTAGCTCAAAACTCATAACACATAACATTCAAAATGCTTCATACTTGACAATTTAAAGATGCAATGCACAAACAAATGGCTTTGAGAGTTCCGTGGAACGAAACAGAGAAATAGAAGTTTACTTCGTGAATAAAACGAGTCCAAATTCTTAGGATCTCGTAGCCTCAAGCGAGCAGCCGAGAGAAGGCTAAGGGTCAACGTGCACGTGACTAACGAAACAGGTTCCTCTCTTTCCTAACCAAAAGCACATATTCATTTTATCACATCCTCATACTTTCATGCTTTTTCTTCTTTTCATTTAATTCAAAATGGTATAATCTCTTTCAAGGTATAACATAATCACAATGCATCATGCATTTCCAATAAGTCATAACAATTCAATTTCAAGAATCAACAAACACACACATAGGCAAGAATTTGCCTAATCACACAATAACTATAAATACATTACCCACCTAATTAGCTTGCGAAAATCCAAGTCAAGCTTACCTTTTCCCTTGCTCTTGGGTAGGATTCCTTTGGTTTCCTAAAACAACCAAGATTCCATTCAAACAACATTCCAATAAAATTCATAAACATTCAAAAATCACAAAAATTGCAATAAACACAAATTAAGCCCAAATCTAACTTGCCCATAGTGCATTTAGGTTAGAAAACCTAGGACCTAGTTTAGAAACCCTAAAATCACTTGGGTTCTCCTAACTCATCTTCTTCCAACATAAACCTTTCATTCTCTACACAAACTCCTTTCTCTCTCTAACTCCTTCACCCTCAACACAATCCATTTCTTTAATAAAGCAAGAAAAGAAAATGGTTAACCTACCTACCTTAACAAACTTGATTTCTTTTCTTTTCTTCTTTCACCGAAACCTCTCTTCTTCTCTCTTAATTTCGTTTTTCACTCTTCTTAACAAGCAAGACAGCATATTCTTCTTTCATTTCTACCCTTAATGAGCCCAAAAGTTCATTTTACCCTTCCTTATAAGCTGGTGTTCTTTTATGCTTAGTGATCTCCCAAAAATGTCCTTGCCCATCCTTATTACATTAACACTTTAATTCCACTTACCCATTCAATAAATTTTACTAACTTGATCTAATTATAATTCCAAAAATTTAAGTATATCTAAACCTCAAAATTAATTCAAATCATGCTTGACGTAAAAAAATTTCGGGGTCCAACAATAACTTTTTAATTTGATATACTATTTGATTATATATAAATTTATGTCAAAATTAAGATTTTGCAGAGAAGTTATGATTAAAATTTTGCACTAAAATTAAGAAAATTAAGTTTGGAATAAATTATTCAAAAGATTGAGAAATCCCATAAATGATATGTTAAAAAGAATTTCTATAAACTTTTTCAGTGTAATGTCTAGCAATTGATAAAAGAAATCTCATTTAAAGAACTTGAAAGAGAATTTATCCAAAGTATCTTCCACGGAGCAAGGATTAGAACAGGCTATAAGGAATGGGCTTGTTATGTCAGGAGCAGTCCAACTGCAGGACAGATTCCTTAAACACAACTTTTTGCATTTCTTACACTTCGACTCGAGGAAAGAAAATTCGTAATAATGTTCAGATGACAAGTCTACTTTAAAAATAGTCAATAGGCATATTGAAAATCAAGTATAAAAAGGTCCTAAGCACAAAGTTAGAATCATGGATATTAAGTTCAGAAATAGATTTTATCATTCCAATCAAGTAATGGTTAGAATTATGGGCATTAAAACATGGAGACTAACTGACAAGTTAGGGTTTTCAAATATATACGAGCTTCATAGTGTGGCCCAAGTAAAGCCCATTGCATAATAATTCCTAACTTAGTAGTGTTTTTCGGCTGGGCTCCCGAATTGGTTGATAAACAATTCAAGATGACTTTGCAGTCACCATTTTCTGAGACGAAGCTCTTTGATCAATGAAACGGAGCCTGAAACCCTGATCAGACATACATGGCGTTACTCGATTTGACACGGAACTTGAAGGCAAACAAGAAGCTAATGTACTCTCCCGCCTATGCCTTTCAACATTTCATACAAAGATCAACACCGGAAATGGGGACATTAGTGCACTCCAAAGTAGCTAAAGTGAGTCACTAATATGTGATTCAATAAACTTTGAGATATAGAGAAGTTCAGGATTAAGAGAGATAAGTGCCATTGGCTATATAGTTAGTTTGATTTGGATGAGTTATCATTAAGAGTAAGGGAAGACCAAGTTGAGATTATTAAAGGTGATACTGTTATATAAATTGTTAGGATTTTGAATAGAATCAAACAAGTATGCACAAAAGTCAATGAGGCTAAGGCGAAAGTTTGAAGTTCCTGATCACTAAATTGTAATCAAGTTTATACTTGATAAAGTAAAAGGTGCAAGGATGAGGGAATATTTTTGGTAGAACTTCCTTTTATATGTGTTGGATGTTTTTGTATTCCAAAACATCGATTATAGTATTAGCATGTTGCTTCTAGATATTATAGCTGTTGTTGATGAGTGCAAGCAACTTAGTTAAGGGCATTTCATTTGAAACATTTTTGCTAGCATGCTTGCAAGTCCTTCCAAGTTGTAGAGGTCAAAGGTGGTGCACCTTATATGGGTGGATGTGTAGTTGTATTAATAGTGTTTCATGAATCATTTAAAAGTGAATCTTGTCAATTAATACATAGACTTATATAGAATGTGTAATAATTAAAAGTGACTTAATTTATAATTTTTTCATACATATTTTCTTGATAGGCTATACTTGAACTAACCCTTCAATTGGAGGAATATAGCAAGGATTACAACTTAGAATGATGTCAACTTCGATGAGGCATTGGATGTTGACATGGTCTTAGAATATGAGTATGGGAAGTTAAAGGTAATGTTTTTGGAAAATTTATGGTGACTTTTTAATAAACTGATTATGAAGAGTTTAAATGATTAATATATTTAATTTTGTTAGAGATGGAGGGTTGATTACAACGAGCACTTTCATCACGATGACTGAGAAGTAGCAAGGAAAGTGTAGAAGGCTATGTAGGAGGCAATAAATATGAAGGTAATAAGGGAGTAACTTATTAGGTAAGTATATATGTTTAATTTTTGTTTTTGACATGAATATTATTTGATATTTTAGTTTAATATTAGGAAAGAGAAAAAGTCCAGAGGCAGGAGGAGTTGTTGATGACAAAGATTAATAGTGAATAACCAGTCCTAAGATATGAGTAAACACCAATGATGAATCATAAAAAATATAAGATATGCTTATGCATGATGTTAATGAGAAACAAAAATAAGGAAAAAGATGTCCTAAGGTATGTGGGGGCACTAATGACAGAGAAAATTAGTGAATAACCAATCTTACGGTATAAGGAGACGTTATTGATGAACCCATAAAAAGAAAATGTCCTAAGACATGATGAGACATTAATGATAGAGAAAGATAAGGATATGACTATCAATAAACAAGAAGTGACAAGAAATAAAGAGAAGATGAAAAAAAAAAGAGATTCAATCAAATAATATATACTAAAGAACCCTTATATAGGTTTTGTAGGTTTTATTTTTTAATGAAATTTGAAATTTAGTAGAAAAACAGGTATAAAGGAAGCCAGAGGTGAGTGTTGGTGATGGTATAAGCATGAAGTTGGTGGCGTATGTGAAGTTATCTACATCTATAACAACATTTGAACCCATGTAAGTATCTCCATTAAAAAGATGGTTAAAAAAATGAGGCAATGTAGTAATTGTATTATAATTAAAATAATTTTTTTGCATATGTTGTTGAAAATTTTTTAACATTTATTCATTCTTGGTTAAAATGTTCCTACAGATTTAATGATAACAATGTCATTAAAAATTTTAGGTTTGTACTAACATTAAGTGTCATGCTTTTATGTTTTAGGCCTATGAACCATATAAGTAACATGATAGGTGATTTTGAATTTAATATACAATATTCTAATTCCTTCATGTATGGCTTATGATATAAATACTTGAATGTTAGCAGAATTTCATAAATTTGCTACCTGAAATTGTAGTTTCTGAAGTTCTTCTAGGTAGGTATATAATGGAATGATGAGTATTGTTAACATGTTTGGTTACGAGCAAAATGATAGTAAATATTATGATGGAAAATTTGATGTTGTAATCTTATCAGGAAGACATAACCAAGTTCTAAAGGAAAATTGTTGGGCCCCGTTTCCGAAGCCCAACGATCGATCCGGAAACAAAAAACATAAGCGGGTTTTCAATCTCTTTAACCCTCATCGAATAGTCCTCATTCTCATATCATCTCAAGCCACAATGCGAGCCCACAAGATAAAATCACAACAATTCCAATTAGCTTCTTCTTAATGGTATCTCTTAGTCTCTAGTTTATGTAGAAACAAGAACCACCTCATTCGGAGCTCTATAGCTCAAGATATGCATAAAAATCC
>JANIHZ010122509.1:0-13278 GCA_027478365.1 Erythroxylum rufum | reverse complement strand
TCTCAAGAAATCATAATAATATAAATTTGATATCACAACTATCTATTTATTTATATTAATATTACTTTTCATATATTTCTTATATAAACAATAAACAAAATTAATATAAGAAAAAGATTGTTCAATTCTCACAGATATAAAATTAAGAACAATACAAAGTATTTGAAATGCTACAATTGATTATATCAAAATGTCATATAATAACATAGATTCATATGCATAACTAGAGTTCATGTCGAGGAACATAACAAAGTAGAAGTAAAACTTCAGACAAAAATACTTAAAGTTAAAAGTTGTATATTTATAATGTATATAAATAATTTAACATATAATACAAATACAATTGGATTTAAAAGAAAAGAGAAAAAAATGAAAAACCTAAAAGTTCATTCAATGACATATTTGCTAAAATCGTATTGGTCCCAATTTTTATTTAGTATAATGTCTTCATCATTAAGGAGAGTCTCATCATCACTATCATTCAAACTCATTGCACCAAATGACGTGTTAATATTTTTCCATCTAAGATTTTTGTTAGGTCACTCTTATTTATAAAACTTGGTTCTTCAAAAAGATAATCAACTAAAAGATTAATATGATAAAGGAAAATTGAATCAATAGAATTATTTGATCTATTAAAAGTCCCAATAAACTAATTAAATTAAATTATTAAAAAATTATAAGAAATATTTAACTTAATAATGTAAATAACACACCTTTAAACTTCAAGTTGTATTAAAGAAATTCTAGATTATTTAATCTTTTGTATTCTAATATATTTCTTTCTTTTGAAATACATAAATTCAAATGTCTTTCAATTTCTTTCACGCTTAGTTGCACTTGCACATTAACTAAGAATTTGGATTGCCAACTTTTGTAATTCTATAACACCACTTCTAAATTGTTTCGAATAGGCAATTATAAGATAAAAAAGTAATCCTATAAACAAATAAGGTGATAATTAATTTTAAATAAGTAATAAAAGTGAAATAATATGTACATAGATTAAGCTTGTCTCTTTGACGTATTGCAATAGGCATCCCAAAATCACTCTATGCATCATTGTATATCTTTATTTATAAGCTAAAGAGATGTTGCATCATTTCATATGAAAGAATTATTATAATAGTTAATAACATTTTCCTATTATCTTTAGTTTTCTTTGTAAAATCTAGTCTAAAATAGACACTCGAATTCAAAATTTCCTAATAGAAAAAAATAGAGAGTAAATTTATTTTTTTCCTATATTTCATTGATGACTACAATAAAAGGTATATATAAGGAAGGCCTATTTTTCATATTGGCCTTAATTGCTTTGTTTGCCCTCTCTGTGATATTATAAAAGTAACTTATTATTGCTTTCTCATTACTATCAGTCAGACGTACTCTCACCAAAGGCTCATAAACTCAAATGCAAAATTAATTTTGGGACTAAATTCATGATCTTCAAGTATAATCCTATACACCTTCATTCTAGCATAAACACTTTTCCTAACTCTTTCATTAAATAAAAGTAAAGTAATAAAAAATTAGTTGTAATTCTTGTAATGGTACAATGGCACAAATTAATACCATTAGTGAAATATTTTCTTATCAAGTTCATAATCGAAGCACAATTATAAATGAACTTAGTCACTTTTCTTACTTTTTGCACATTTAATAATAGGAAATTATAAACTATGTCCTATATTCTCCAGCATCAGGTCAATATAGCTACATAAAGAGTATAATTAATATAATTAAACCTATTTTGCAACCTTTTCCCAGCTGCTTTGTAAGTAGCATTATTCTCAGTGATGAACTATACATTATTTTCAAGCCCAACTTCATTAACAACTCCATACACCATAAGCATTTCAACTTTATTATTTTCCAAATACACTTCATTTACTAAAATTTTCCAATTAATAACATAACATTTATTTAACAATTCCAATACCAAAAATACACTTAATGACCATCCTTAATCACCTTTACTTAGTCATTACATCATAACCCTACTTTTATACCAAAAATGCCCTTAAGGCTAAACTTAATATATTTTACAAACTTTTTCAAATAAATTCTTTTTCATTTCTTTACTTCATTAGCATCAAAACCATGTTATAAACATCATAAAACATCAAAAATAGAATTTTGGATCATATCACACTAAAAACCCTAGCCATGGCCTATTCTTTCAATCTTGATTTCTTAGTTTACTTCTTTTATTTTAACCTTTAAATGCTTCCCATTCAAAACCCCACAAAGCTAGAAATTTAAACTAGGAAAACTTACCACTTTTTCTTTCAATCTCTTGGGTAATTGATGAACACTTAGACTTGATCAAGATTTCTCCAAATCACCATCAAAACTATGAAAAGTCAGCTCACTCTTCTTCCTCTTCTCCTTGGTCAATGCTCTCCTTGGATGCTTTTCTTTTCATTTTTTGTTTTTGTCTCACACGATCATTCTCCAAAATGAAGCAATTCTTGTCTTGGTTTTTGCCTTTTATAATCTTTAATGCATTACACATGTCACTTTCTAATAGGTCATCTCTAATGACTCATCCCACACATGTCATTCTCTCATTGGTCATCTCTAATAACTCATCTCACACATGTCATTCTCTCATTGGCCATTAAGTTTGATTCATTAATCCATTAACACCATTTTATACAAAAAGACCAAATTACCCTTTAATGAGTTTAATTCACCTACTAACCAAATTAAATTCCAAAAATATTTCACAACCATCTTATCATCAAAATGATCATGAAGTACTCTAATTACGACCAATACTTATTGATTGGATGCTTTAATTTTTTTTTTGAATGAGTTTAAAATCATCAATACCCATTATTTTCCAAAAAGGGCATTTTAATCCTAAACATTTGGAACTTCTGAAATCCATCTAATCGGACTTATTTTTGGTCCGTGTCAATATCATTAGACTTTAACACCTATTCTTGATAATTTTCAATTCTTTGAGGCTGGGTTCCTAAAATTACTATTCAAGCAAAAGTATTATTACTAGACTCAGTATTCATCCGAAAACACTATTAATCAAAAATAAAAATTTATATTCAATGAAAGGAAAAGATTTAGGGTTTTACAGTGACTGCATACAAAGTGGGGTACGACTATGCGAGTGTTAAAATATAAGATAGTGGTGACTGCGAGCGTGAGGGGAATCAGGTGACTGCTTGAGTGTGATGGAGGAGTGGTTGCTTAACTGTAAGAGAGTGAGGTTGAAGTGACTGTGGCAAAGGCAAGAGAGCATGAGGTGACTATGACATAGGTGAGAGAGAACGCTTGAGTGAGGCATGACTGTGGCAAAAGATGGTGCAGACTGCAGGGGTGACTCTACATAGGAAACACAACATTGACAGAACACGATAGAGGAGAAAAGGATGGGCAGCCGAAATGATAGAGGAGACAACATGATAGAGGAGAAAAGGAGGGGCAACCGAAATGGGTATGGTTTGGGGAGGGGCAGGGGAAGGGGGTAGGTTTTTAAGGTTAATTTTGAAATTTTACAAACTAGTCCTCTTCTAATTTTCATTTAAGTTTGATATTTAATTAGTATTATGAATATTGGTCAGTACTGACTGGTACCAGACAAAAAGGTCAACATATATTGGTACTAAAGGCCGTTATGATACTGGTAATTCTAGTACCATTTTTTGTCGGTATGACACATACCAACTAGTACCTATTGGTACAGTATGATATGCATAACCCTGCATGAAACTGACATACCTTAAGAGCTTTAATGTTATGCATCAATTACAAGTACATAACCTTTTAACCGAAAGCAAATCTGAAGTAAATTAGTATGCATATCTTAGATTATTTATTACATTAATCATCATTTTCAATTTCATTATATAATGTTTTGTATTTGTAGTGCCAAAGATGTGTTGTTTTTAACTACATCTTATTACGAACACATATTTATAATAATCTTCATTGTTTCTTAAAATTTTGAATTAAAATAACTCACTTTTCTAATATGTTCCATTATATTGAATCATTTATAAATTTCTACCAATATTATAAAATAATAGATATTAACTCAATTCTCTAGAATTAGAATTTGAGTATAAAGGGTATTTTTTTGTAATGTTCACATAGCCTTAAAGTTCCTCACACAATATAAGTTGATATTATGACTTATATTATCTTTATTAGTCTTCTATACATATAATGTATGATTTTATGTGTTATAACAAAAACTCTCTTCCATCATAACATATGTCCAATCTCATGTAAACTTTCAAAACCCATATCTAACATGTTAAGATGAATGGAATGAGTACATTAGGTTATGTCATTTTTAATAATCCCTTTTTTCCTTTTAACATACATCATATTGACGTTTATGTTTTAAGCCTTAAGCACTCATTTATCACCTGATAAATTACTTATGTCTCATCTTCATTCTTATAAATTAATCGAAATGTTTACCTATATGGAAAGTTTTCTCGCATCTGTCTAACATACTTCTTTTTTTAGATTCAAATATTCAACATCCATTCAAACAATCATTTTAGAATTAAACACTTAACTTAAAATAAACATTCATTTATTTTTAAAGTCGTTTTTTTGTCTAAAATTCATTATAGAAACTAAAGTTTAATATTCAATTTAATATATATTGCATTAAATAATCAATACATAATACAAACAAAACATCACCCTTAATAATAAATATTATGAATACCTATATAGAAGGAATAAAATAACAATTTTAAATCTTATACAGTCCTAATTGACATAACATGCGTAAGAAACACAAATCTGGGAATCAATTTGGTCATAGGACATGTAATTATTTTCTTGTGAGAATTTACTCAATATTTACTTCTCCTTAAGTTATTATGTCTTTAACATTATTATACTCGATATCTATGTGTTTTATTTTATAATGATACTTGGAATCTATAGTATACGCAGGTATTGCTTAACAATCATAATGTATCATAATAGGATTAGTAGTATTCAAAGTGACATCTAAATAATGGAAAAAGGTACAAATCTCTCTTTAATATTTTGCAAAAGGAATAGAATATCTCATATCTTTATCTCATATACTAATCTGGAAATTAACTTTTATAAAATAAAACTGTTTGTATCCAAAAATCTAAGTTTGTTAAATTTCTACAATTACTCATAATTGGGTTATTCGTCTATTTAAATTGGCATGTCAACTAAGCAATATGGACACCTAAAATGTTAACATATTTTTTTGTGATTTAAAATTTTAAAATAATTTTAATTTTAAATTCTAATAATTTTAATTAGATAATAATTAATTAGTCCCAATTCTTTACACCTCTTATCCTTACTCTAAACCCCTTTCTGAACCCGAGGTGGTATTGCCACTATACAAAATCAGTGGTTCACCCTTTGTCACTAGGATTGCCCAAATAGACACATGTTCAATGTAACTCCTCTACCACTTGATCGGTCTTATAAGTGGGAGGTTAGAGCCTCCCTGCTACAATAATAGAGCTTCTTTACTATTGTTAGTTTGGGTATGAGTGTATTTGTACTTAGATTTATGTCTATAAACAAGAAAATCACCAACAAGACTATGAACATTATAACTAGATAAAAATCATGTTTTAAACTCATATCCGAAAATGAATTTCATCAAGCTATACTTGTAACCTTATCTTAGAAAACAATTAAAAGAATTGACAATGATTGTAGACAAAGACATAAGAACAACATGGTTGAATAAGTACCTAAAAACTAAATAACATAATATTAGAAATAATAGACATATATTAGATGATAATTTTCTAATAATCTATAATAAAGAAGATAAAGTTTGATATGAAAAATATTGTTTCTATTTTTGATGGACCACTCTCTCTTTCTCACTTCTATTCAGTCTTATGGTTCTCTTGTTTTCTCTATATTTTATTTGTTCTTTATAGCACTCTGCAATTTTTTCTCTCATATAACTATTATAGCTCTCCCTTAGAACTCTCTTATGTTTATCCTTCTCTTGATTTTTTTTATTTTTTATCTTCTCTCTCATGTGTTGTGTGCCCATGTTCACTATCTTTTTACCTCTATTTTATGTAAAAGGTGATGGAGCTTTTCTCTTGCCAAAGTTGCAATTTTATTAATCTAGTGTTGGCATCGGCCGACACTAATGACTATTACAAATTAGTGCATCTTAATGACTTCGTTCCCTTTTTTTTATTTCTACTATCATTTGTTTAGTTGAACAGGTCAAGTGTCTGTTGCTATTTTCCTGGGATAAAATGGGTTAGTAGCAGAGAGTTAATAACAGGGTATTTATAAGTATTCACATATGATGTAATTCTTCTTTATGTTTTCAATAATACATCAGCTTATTCTCCAAGTAATTGTCTTTGCTCATTGCTTCGTTAAGAGTTTTCTGGTTTTAGTTTTGTTTTATGGTATCAGAGCAAGGTTAGGGCTCTTCGACCTTTACTTTCTTGTTGACATTTGAGAAAACTCTTGTTTTGTATTATGGAGCTGTTTAATGGGGGAAGTGGTGCTAGTGCACAAAATGGCGTTGAGAAACTTGTAGGCACAAACTACAAGTATTGGAGAATGTGTATGGAAGCTTATCTTCAAGGTCAAGACTTGTGGGAATTGGTGGCTGGATCTGATTCAGAGATTCCATCGGACACCTCTGATAATGTTGAACCACGAAGGAAATGGAAGATTAAATGCGGGAAGGCCCTGTTTGCCTTGAGGACGTCTATTAGCAAAGAACTCATTGATCATGTTCGTGATGTTGATTCGCCAAAGCAAGTCTGGGAAACTCTTAAAAGGTTATTTTCCAAGAAGAATACAGCAAAGTTGCAGTTCTTGGAAAATGAATTAGCAATGACGACGCAAGGAAGTTTGGCAATTTCAGAATATTTCTTGCGAGTAAAAAGTATTTGTGCAGAGATTTCAGAGTGGATGTGGATGAGAAGATCAGTGAAGCTCGTTTAAGAAGATTTCTCATTCGGGGGCTAAAGAAGGAGTATACGCCTTATATCACCTCCATTCAAGGATGGGCAAAGCAACCATCAGTTGAAGAATTGGAGAACTTGTTGTCTAATCAAGAAGCTTTGGCTAAGCAAATGGCCAAGAATTTCAATTCTGAAAATGATGTTGTCCTTTTCTCTAAAGAAAGACCAAACGAAGGTGATCGAGAAGAAGGTACTTACAGGAGAAAAGCTACTGGCAACACTCCACAAAGTAACAGATCTATAAAGTGCCATCGATGTGGGATGCTTGGACACATTAGGAGAAATTGCCATGTGAAGATCTCCAAAGCAAATGTTGTTTGCGAAGATGAAGAAGAAGACGATCACCCAAGTGGGAGCAATGTTTCAATATTGAAGCAGTTGTAAGGGAAGACAAGGCTGCTTTTAAATCAACATCAGACCAATCTCACACTAACTATGTTGATTTCAACGAGGAGTGGATCATCGATTCTGGTTGTTCGCACCATGTGACTGGCGATGACTCATTATTTTCAGAGCTACGTCAACATAATGGAGAAAGAATGATAGTTACAGCTGACAACTCTACCTATCCAGTAGTGAAGGAAGGTGTTGTGAAGATTGGTGTTGCTAATACAAACATCAAACTAAATGACGTCTATCATGTTCTAGGTTTGAAGAAGAACTTAGTTTCAGTATCTCAAATTACCAGTGCTAGAAAGTATGTATTGTTTGGTCCTAATGATGTGAAAGTGCTTGATAATATGAAAATGTTGTAGCTGACGTTGTTCTTTCTGGTAAGAAGAAAGGCTCTCTTTTTGTCATGTCAGTTGGGGAGGCGTATGTAAAGAAAACTAGTCAGACTGATAATGAAGCAATATGGCATGCTCAATTGGGACATTTGGGCTATCAAATGCTACAACAAATCTCCTCGAAGAAGTTGTTAGATGGCTTACCAACTCTGAAAAATGTACATGAAGAAGTGATTTGTCAAGGCTATCAATACGGTAAATCACATCGCCTTCCTTTCAAAAGTTCATCTAACCGCAGATCAAATCCATTCGAATTGGTGCACACAGATTTGATGGGACCAACAAAAACAGCAAGCTATAGTGGCTATCAATATGCGATGATATTGGTAGATGAATATTCAAGATTCACTTGGGTGTATTTTTTGAAAGAGAAAAGTGAAGCATTCTCCAAGTGCATTGAATTCAACAATATTGCAGAGAAGGAGTTTAGCCAGAAATAAAGTGCCTGAGAAGCGATAATGGTGGAGAATTTATGTCGGCTAACTTCTTTCAATATTGTGAGAAAAATGGGATTCAAAAACAAATGACATGTCATAATACCTCAGCAAAACGGAGTTGCAGAAAGGAAGTTGGCATATCTTGCTTCGACAAGTCTTTCATGGTTATATGACAAGAACCTTCCTCGTGAGCTTTGGGCAGAAGCTTTTTCATGTGCATGTCATGTGATAAATCGTTTACCTCCATGGCCAGGTAAAGAAAAAGCTCCTTTTGAATTATTGTATGATCTAAAGGCTAATGTAAGTTATTTTCGGGTGTTTGGTTCCATTTGATATGTTCATATTCCTAAAACTAATCGAACTAAACTTGACCCGAAAGCAAAGAAATGTGTTTTTGTTGGCTATGACTCAAGAAGGAAAGGATGGAAGTGTATGGATCCAGAAACCAAAAAGTTTGTGACATCTAGAGATGTTGTATTTGATGAGGTGTCATCTTGGAGTACAACCCAAAAATCAGATTTAAAGAGTGCTGCACCTAATGATAGTCAAAATAATACATCTTTCTTCCCTGAAACTAATTCACAAGGAAATGATGAATCTCTTGTCCCAACGATGGATTCTTCAATCTCAGAAAATGGTGAACAAATAATTAGAAGATCGGTCCGAGAGAAAAAGCAACCAGAATACTTCAAAGATTATGAAGTACAACTGAATCATTGCACTGTGACCTCATGCTTCTTTGCTGGAGCATCAGATGAAGAAGAACCGACATGTTATGAAGAAGCTAAAGGTTGTCAACAATGGGAAACAGCAATGCAAGAAGAAATTGAAGCCTTAAGAAAGAATGATACATGGGAACTTGTACCAAGGCCAGAAAACTACAATCCAATCACTTGTAAATGGGTTTATCGATTGAAAAAGAAGTTGGACGGTACAATTGACAGATGCAAAGCCTGTCTAGTTGCTCGTGGGTTTTCTCAAAGTTACGGACTAGACTACGAGGAAACTTTCAGTCCAGTAGCAAAAATGGTGACTGTGAGATCAATTTTTTCACTTGCTGCCTTTAGAAATTGGAAGCTATGGCAACTAGATGTAAAGAAAGCATTTCTTTACGGTGAGTTGGATCGTGAAGTCCTAATGGAACAACCTCAAGGGTTCATCTCCAAACAATTTCCTAACCATGTTTGCCGATTGAAAAAGGCGTTGTACGGCCTCAAACAAGCACCACGTGCTTGGTATGGTAAAGTTTCTCAATACTTCATCTTTTGTGGATTTAAAGTTTCTAATTCAGATTCTAGCTTGTTTGTAAAGTTAGAATCAAAAATCCATTTGCTAATTTTGCTATATGTGGATGATATGATAATTACCGGAAGTGATGAAGCTGAAATTTCTCGTTTAAAAAGTGATTTGTCAATTCGGTTTGAAATGAAAAATTTAGGTGAAGTTGGTTGTTTTCTTAGTCTAGAAGTGGAGAGATCAGACCAAGGGTATTTTATATCCCAAAGAAGATATGCAAAGAATTTATTGCAGCGCTTCGGCATGGGGGAGTCAAAAGATATGGCAACTCCCATGGAAATTAATCTCAAGATGAAGAAAGATAAAGAGCATTTGTTAAAGAATGCTAGATTATTTCGACAGCTTGTTGGTAGTCTAATTTACTTAACTATCACAAGACCAGAAATTGCATATTCTGTTGGTATTGTTTCTCAGTTCATGCAAAATCCAAGAGCTTCTCATTTAGATGCAATAAAAAGGATTCTACGTTACATAAAAGGTTCTGTCAATTATGGTCTCATGTACAAGAAAGAGAATGAATTTTTATTAGAGGGATTTACAGATACAAATTGGGCAGGTAATGAGGCTGATCGTCGCTCAACTTCAAGGTATTGTTTTAACATTGGCTCTGCTGTTGTATCTTGGTGTAGTAAAAAGCAATCAATTGTTGCTCTATCAAACACAGAAGCAGAATACATAGCAGCAACAATGGCAACACAAGAATGCATTTGGTTAAAATGTTTAATGGGAGATATCTTTGCGAAAGTGGATTATGCTGTAAAGATTCAATGTGACAATGAAAGTGCCATTAAGCTTGCCTCAAATCCCATTTTTTCACGGGAGAACAAAACACATTGAAGTTCGTCACCATTTTATTCGAGAGAAAGTTTTGAATCAAGAAATTCAGTTGAAAGGGATACATACCAGTAATCAAGTAACATATATATTTACAAAGGCTCTAGCTAAGCCTAATTTTGAAAAGTTTAGAGCTGCTCTTGGTGTCATTGATATTAAGTATGCACTAAGGGGGAGTATTACAAATTATTGCATCTTTTAATTTTGTTGTCATTTGTTTAGTTGAACAAGTCAAGTGTCTGTTGCTATTTTCCTGGGATAAACTAGGTTAGTAGTAGAGAATCAATAACAGAGTAATTTTTCACTATGATTTAGTGGGATATTTTTGGAGTTCTTTCAAGAAATTTGTTACGTCTTTAGTCTATAAGTTTTCACATCTGTTGTAATTTTTTCTTTATGCTTTCAATAATATATCAGCTTATTCTCCAAGTACTTGCTTCTACTCGTTGCTTCATTAAGAAATTTCTGGTTTTTTCTTTTGTTTTAATTCCTTCTTCTTTGTACGTTCTCCTCATCCATTGCCACCATTGATTAGCTTCCCCTGCTAGATGGTAAGCTGCTAATGACACTCTATGGCACTCAACGGTGTCTTGATATTCAATTGCTTGGATCTTGCCCTGGTCAACGTTTAATTCAGCAATAGATTTTGTGTCCTTGGTGACGCAATTCAAATGCGGGTCTGCGATTTGTTAGCATAAGCGGTGTGGAGATTGTCCCACGCTATCTTGGAAGTGGTGGCGGATGCAATAGTGCAGGCAATTGTGGCGTCAACTGAAGCCATGAGAGCATTCTGGATAAGTTGATCTTGAGGAAACCAATCCTTGTATACTGGATTTGGAGTTTCAGTATCGTCAGAGGTAATGGTAAGGGAGGGTGACAGCGTGGAGCCATCAAGATGACCATACAGATCATGGCTATGGAGAAGCATGGCGATTTGAGCCTTCCATGTAGGAAAATTGTGGCTTCCAGAAAGTTTAATTGGGAGTTGTGAGGAGGGATTGAATTGGACTATTTGTTTTGGATTAGTGGGGACTGAAGTAGTGTCGACATTGGTGACAATACTAGAGGAAGGCATGGTGAGAATAAAAGGCTGAAATAGAGCGGTAGAGGAAAAAAAATCTGAATTTCTCGTAATTTAGTTATTACTCGTGAGAGTGTGGGTTGGCTCTGATACCATAACAATGTAAATGAACTGTAGAACTATGCTTGAGTTTTATTGAATCATTACATGAATATTTATACATATGAAAGTAACAGCCAAATAACAACTTCCTGTATACTAGCAACAAATATGCAAAATATCAGTTAAGATACATAAGACTGAGTCAACGTGAGTGATTCTAGAAACAAACTGATTGTGCTGTTAAAAAGATTTACCGAAAAAAAAACTCTACTTATAAAAAGCCTAACCAAATAGAGGCTAAACTTGACTTATTTTAACTTTGAATTAAACTAGATTAATCTATAATTATTACATAGTACCTTAATGCTACAAATATTTATAGGTGGGCCTTGCGAACACATTAACACAGTTCCTTTATTAGAAATTTGTCAATTCTAATCCAATCAACTTTCTATAGGCCTTGGAATGATTTATGTTTATGAGAACGAGTTGGTCCAAATTTGGATTTTAGAATCCTCACTTAGGCTTGACTCCGTTCACTTCACTCACCTATTCCTCCCGGTCCTAGTCCCTGTCCTACCCTTAACCACGTTCCTCTCCTGCTTTCTCTTCTATATCTAACATCTAACATCTGCTATCTCTCTCTCTCTCTCTATCCGTTTCGCGCTGTCCTGTGTACTTCGGGTTATGTTCTGAGATTTATCTGCCAGATCGCGTTTCTTCGTAAGCTCTCGATTTGTCTCTGTCTCGTTTTTGTTTTTAATTTTCTACCGTTTAGCTTTTGATGTTTTACATGTTACATGTCGTTTTGTTTTTTTTTCTTTTGCGTTTGGCTTGGCTTGTAATTTATTTGTTTGTTTTTGAATTTCTTGTTATATGATGTGTGTTTTCCTTTGAAAGTCTAAGGTGTTTTCTTGCACTGTGTTTACTGTACTAGATGCTTCAGATTTCGAACGGAGGTTGATTGGAGATAAATATTGACGGGCTTATTTAACGTTTTAAGTATTTTTGTGTTTTATCTTTGGTGGAGGAAGGTAGAGAATTTTCTATTGGAAGTATGTTTATGTGGTTTCTTTTCTCATTTTCTTGATTTTAGCGTTTATAAGTTTATGAAACTTTTGATGTGTGCAAAATTAGGTTTAGATAATGATTAGCGTTTAATAATGAGAATTGTCTTGAATTGGTGATTTTTTAAAAGTACTTAAGCTTATTTGATGACTTTTTTCCTTATTGGGTTAATACTGATATCCTTAATTTAAGGCATATGCAGCTTTACTGCTATGCTACCTTACAGGGTTGAATCATCTTTGTATGGATTTATGCCATGGATGAAACTTATAACATGTTAATGCTTTTACTCTTTAAGTTTCATGTTTTCTCTCTAAAGAGAGAAATATTTTGCTAATCTGTGATGCTGTGTTTAGTTGTATGGTTTAAAGTTTATTTACTGTTTGTACTGTTATAATGTATAGGTGTTTTTATGACATGATTTGCCTCATTTAGAACACTGATTGAATTAGATCCTGTTGGATTTACATTTAGATTTGGTATCTGGTGTTTTACATGGTCTTGTCATCAATATGTGAATGCAGGTTAAAGTGCAGTTTCTCTGGGTCATTCTTTAATTGGCAATCGAGTGTTTAGTTTGGACCTTATAGTTGGATTGATTTTAGTCTTACTAATGGGATTTGTTTAATGCGTTGGCCTTGCTTTGCTTGACAAATTGATTCATGTTAGTCATTATGTTTATTTCCAAACAAATTGATTTGTCTCATGTTGACTAATACTATAAATTGATTTTGAATTGTTAATAG
>JANIHZ010122446.1:0-13289 GCA_027478365.1 Erythroxylum rufum | reverse complement strand
TCAAAGAAGTTACATAAATAGTAACTATACAAGCCCACTTTTTCAATTATAAGGATGTTACCCACAATACATACATTAACCTCAAAATATCATTCCAAATCACGAATATTCATTTTTCTTTGCACAAGAATAACTCACCACCATTCCAATCTTCCAAGAAAAGATTCGGGGTCCAACAATTAATCCCACAAAATAAAAGTAATTAATCTAGCTAGACCTCAAAATTATTTAAATCATGCTTAACTCCTTCCGAAAATCAAGACCTTTTCTAATCATGCAATTGAAGGAATTTGCTGGCACTTCCTTCTAGAAAAATGTTCCTCATTGTCTCAATTTTCTAATGACATCAAAATCATTCAATTTGATTCCATAGTCTAAAAGTTATACACCATACATTTCCAAACTGTTCTTATAATGAAACAATATTATGTTCTCAACTTCCATCTAAAAATTGATACTCTTAAAGACTAAATTAGAACTCAAATTCATAAGACAATTTGTAATCCTATTTCTCTAGTTTAATCCAAATCAAGAATTATCTCATTTGGATAACTATAGCAAAAGTTATGGCTAAAACACCAAAGCATACTCAATGAACATGTTTCAATTACATTTTCTAACTTCCAACATTTCACATATAACCCATCTTTTATCTAAACCATTTTTTTTTCATTTCAAATTCAAGAATCCTTCTTTTCTTTGCACATGAATAATCACCAACAATTTCTCATTTAATAGTTCTAACTTTCAAGAAAAGTTCGAGGCCCAACAAGTAACATGCTAAGTGCATGTGTTTAAAATTAGGGTTTTGGAAAATTTTCGAACATCAAATCGTCTCTTTGGTATCTGGTAGGTTAATTCATTTATTTTGATAATTTTGGTTGTCAAGAAAATTTTGTCTTGTGCCAAAATTGTCTTGATAAATTTAAGATGAACTAGGGATGTTTTAGATGAATAATTGATTTTTGGGAATTTTGGAAACCCTAGGGATTAATTTAGAATTAATCCAAGTAGAGTAGAACATTTCTAGTGTGACTAGAAAAAGGCATGTGTACAAGAATTAAAGTTTTTAATTTGGACATCAAAATAATTGAACTTTAGGGTTCCTAATCGAATCACATTTATAATTCGAATTACTTGAGACTAACACTAGTACCTAATTCGGTTCCAAGGTTGAATCGAATCACAAACTTTAGATGCGTAGTTAAGCCACAACCTAAATTTAACATCCTTTGTATGTTACATGCATTAGATGCATTTTAAGGGTGGTTATGGACATAGGCCCAACTTAATTGAGTCGTCCATAATTTGAATATATATATAATACCATCCAAGTATTGATGAGAGCTTAGAATAAATCCCTTAACCAAAATATTAGGACTTATGACTTCCGTTGATATGGTAAGAATCATAATTCTTTTAGTGTTGGGTTATTAAGCAATCCCAAGCCCGCACTATAAGAATATGTTCTAACCATTAGGTTTCTAGATTAATGGGTTGGTCCTAACTAGAAGCGTTGATTTGTTGGGAAGACCCAAGGTCAACATAGATAGAGGTGAAGTTGGGTAGTATGCATGGGATATATACACTTCAAAAGTTAATAACATAATGAGTGTGTTAAATCAACAGTTGATGGAATAAGTCAATAGTTGCATAACTGAATGCAATTGGTATGAATGATACCTACCCAATGATCTAAGGTGGCTTGTTGGGCTAACCCAGGGTCATTCTTAATGATATTGGATATCGACCTATTAGGAAAATTATAATTTTTCTTGGATTCATAGTAAGGGCTATGGATTTGGATAAAATAGTGGGAGGCCTATAATGCATGTGATTAAAGTCCTATTGATATACATTTATGTACATTCTAACACTTTCTCTCATTTTTCTAGGTTATTGAATTACTGTGATGTCTTCATCTAATATGAACTTACACTCTCTACTTGACTGCAACAAACTCACGAGAACAAACTTCTTAGATTGGATACAAAATATGAGAATTTTTCTCAAATATGAGAAATTAGGATATGTCCTAGATGAGCCACTTCCTGATCCCCCTATTGTCGATGCTTTTGATGAGGATCAGAAAGCTTACAAGAAGCTACAAGATGATAGTGAGCTAGCTAGCTGTATTATGTTAACCTTTATGTCACAAGAACTGCAAAAGCAGTATGAGGCTATAGATGGTCATACTATAGCCTACCCTCTAAGGGAACTATTTGATTAGAAAACTCGGTTTGAAAGGTTCGAGACCTTGAGGTTGCTTTTTCACTTTAAGCTGGCTAAGGGATCATCTCCAGTGTAGTACACACTTAAGATGAATGGATACATACTTAATTTTGACTGGTTTGACTGATAGTTATTCAAAGTCTGTACTTAACTATCGGATGAATCAAATATCCACTTCGATACTGGAGCTGATTAATCTACTTAAAATAGCTAAGCAAACTTTCAAGAAGGATAGTAAGGCTATGATGCTGGTGGACTCTACTTTTGGTCCTCACAAGAGAAACCAAAAGAAGAAGAAGAAGTTAATGGGAGGTGTAGCCAAGGAGAAGACAAAGGACAAAACACCAAAGGGAATATGATTTCATTGCAACAAAGAAGGGCATAGAAAGAGGAACTGTAAGGCCTATCTAGAGTCCCTGAAGCAGAAGAAGGCATTAGATGCTCCACCGTCTACTTCAGGTATGTTACTTTCATTGAGATTAATACTATTTCTAATCATAACATTAGGGTATTAGATACCAGATATGGCTCACACATATGTGTTAATATGCAGGGTCTCAGGGATAGTAGGCAGCTCAAAAAGGGAGAGATGGACCTACGTGAGGGAAATGGAGCAAGAGTTGCTGCATTAGCCATAGGTACCTATGTTTTGTATCTTCCTAGTGGGCTAAAGTTAATTTTGGATAATTGCTATTATGTACCAGTTGTGACAAAGAACATTGCATCTGTTTCATGTTTTAATAAAACAGGATATCATTTAACTTTTTCAAGTAATGGTTGTTTAATTAAGTTGAATAAAAAGTTATATGGTACTGCTACATTGTACAATGATATTTGCATAATAGATATGTGCAATACACTTTTAAATACCAATGATAATAAAAGACAAAAACATGATAACTTAAAAGCATCTTACTTATGGCAATGTCGACTTGGCCATATAAGTGAGAGACACATGGTTAAGCTACACAAGAGTAGTAGCTTAATGTCATTTTATTATGAATCATATGACACATGTGAATCTTGCTTGTTAGGCAAGATGACTAAATTACCTTTTAAAGGAAAGGGTGAACGTTCGAATGGGTTATTAAACCTAATATATTCTTATGTATGTGGTCTGACATCCGTTCATGCCAGAGGTGGTTTTATGTACTTCATTACCTTTATCGATGATTATTCATGATATGGGTATGTGTATCTAATGAGATACAAGTCTAAAGCATTTAAAATGTTCAAACAATTTAGACATGAAGTAGAGAAATAGCTTGAGAAAAGTGTCAAGACATTTTGATCAGATCAAGGTGGTGAATACTTAAATGAGGAGTTTCTAATTTATCTCAAGGATAACGGGATTGTATCATAATGGACTCCACCTTACACACTGGAATATAATGGTGTGAGTGAAAGGAGAAACAAAACCTTATTGGACACGGTAAGGTCAATGATGGGCTTAGCAGATCTATCGAAATCCTTTTTGGGGTTGTGCACTCGAGACTGTTGTTTATGTCGTAAATAGAGTCCCTTTAAAAGCAGTTAATGTTACTCTATATGAGATATGGACTAACAAAAAACCCTATCTTTCTCATCAATTAGACAAGCTTGAAGTGAAATCTAATAAATTTCTATTTGTAGGATACCTAAGGAAATAATTGGATATCAATTCTATAATGCTTTGGAGCAAAAGGCTTGTCTCAAAGCATGTTGTCTTTTTAAGGAAAGAGTTTCTTCTAAGAGAAGACTGTGGGAGCAAAGTTGAACTTGATAAAGTTCATGATGCTCACATAGATGCAGATTAATTGCTTGAACCCAAGATTGTTGTTCATGGAGATGAGATAATAGTTAAACCTTCTGACACACAAAATATTTATAGGTCAAGTAGGCAATGTAATGTTCCAAAGAGATATGGATTTTTTGTAAGTGAACATAATGACGTATTGCTAATAGAGGACGATGAGCCTGTAACCTATGAGGGTACTTTGAAGAGTTCAGAATCTGAAAAATGGCTTTAAGCCATGAAGTCAAAATGGATTCCATGTTTGAAAACCAAGTATAGACTTTGCTTGACCCACCCGAAGGGCTAAAACCTATAGGGTGGTAATGGATTTTCAAGAAGAAAATTGACATAAATGGTAATGTGATTACCTATAAAGCGAGGCTAGTAGCTAAATGTTATCGTCAAAGACAAGGAATTAACTATGACAAAACATTTAGCCCTGTAGCCATGCTTAAATCCATTAGAATACTTCTAGACATACTTCCCATTATGATTATGAGATGTGCCAAATGGATGTGAAGAAGGCTTTCCTGAGTGGAGTGGAAACCTAGCTGAGGAAGTGTATATGATACAACCTGAGGGCTTCATATCCAAAGATAGCAAAAAGGTATGTAAACTTTAAAAATCAATTTACAGATTGAAGCAAGCATCTAGGAGTTGGAACATCCGATTTGATGCAACAATAAAATAGTTTGCTTTCTCACAAAATTTGGATGAACCTTGCGTGTACAAGAAGGTTAATGGGAGTGCTATCATATTCCTTGTGTTATAAGTGGATGACATATTATTAAATAGGAAATGATGTCTCAAGTTTGCAATCTATCAAAGTTTGGTTGTCTAATAATTTCTCCATAAAAGACCTTGGAGAAGCAACTTATATATTGGGTATAAAGATCTGTAGAGATAGATCAAGGAAGTTGCTAGGTCTTTCACACTCTACATACATAGATAAAGTGCTAAACAGATTTAGCATGGAGGAGTCCAAGACATGGTTTCTTCCCATGACTTACAGGGTAAAGCTCTCAAAATCTATATCCCAAGACGCAAGATGAGAGGACTCGTATGAGTTTGATCCCGTATGCTTCAGCTATAGAAACAATCATTTATGCTATGTTATGTACCAGACTCGATATATCGTATGCTCTCATCCTGGTGAGTGTCGCTAAATGGCTTCCAAGAATATCCTACAGTACTTGAGAATGATGAAGGATATATTCTTGGTATACAAAGATGGAGATCTCACAGCGAGCGGGCATATAGATGCCAGTTTTCAAACTGACTAGGATGACTCTAAATCCAAGTCAAGTTATGTTTTCAAATTGAATGGTGGAGCAGTCAGTTGGAAGAGTTCTAAATAAGAGATGACTATAAATTCAACGATCGACTCAGAGTACATTGCAGCTGTGAAAGAGGCAAAAGAAGTTGTTTGGATTAAAAAGTTCGTTACGAAACTTGGAGTGGGAGATTTGTAAGCCTAATATTGTTGTATTGTAAAAACAATAGAGTTATTGCTTAAGCCAAGGAATCAAGGTCTCATTAGAGGTCCAAGCACGTACTTAGGAGATATCACCTGATCAGGAAGATCATTAATAGAGGTGATGAGAAGATAGAGAGAGTGCTTACAGATCAGAACATCACTGATCCTTTAACTAAACCACTTCCTCAAATGAGATTTGATTATAGTGTACTCACCTATGGTATTAGATACAAAGGTGATTGGCTTTAGTGCAAATGGAAGACTATTAGAGTAGTTCTCTAAAGACAATCACCTTTAGCACTTTGTACAAACCTAATTTTGATTAATGAAGTGAAAGGAAATTTTCATTAATTTGATGTTCATTTATTTATGAATTGATTTCTATCTTAAATCGAATTAATGAAGTCCATAATACAAAATATAGAATGAAGGAAATCATAATGAGATCATGATAATGAAATTCTTATCATGTGCAATTATGTTAGTGTCTAAATTATCCCTAGTCATAGGATTAATAAAACAAGATATTGTTAATCTGACTAGACTAGCACATGTTATACTCCTTGATTTGATCAAGTAGTGGATCTCATAAACTGTAAGCACGAGATGTTTAGAGTTAACATATGGATGCTTCCTAAGAGAAGTAAGTATATCGGATGACCCACTATGAGATTATCAAATGGATGATCTATTAAATGTCAATAATTAATCTCATAATCGCAATGGTGCAAATATCCTTAGACTTAAGGTACTCAAGGATACCTTAGATACCAATCTTGTGCTTTCACACCATTCCTTGTTGCCTTAAGATGAGGTTGCTTATCGGGTGTTGATTGGGTATAACTATTGGTACTCGGAGGTAATTGGGTAGCCAATAAAGGATTCGGGAGTCCCTGGCCAAAGCAATTATATGTCATGTGGAGAGTCTTCAATGACATATGGAGTAATGAGGTCCCCAAGATAAGAACTAAGATTACTTAGACTAGATCTAACATATTTAGTTTAATGGGAGTTGACATATTGCCCATACTCCGAACCAAGTGGGGTATAGGATGGTGAAGGGATGAATTGAATGGTAATTAACTATAGAAAGGTTTGTAAGTCGTATAATTAACAATCGAAGAGTTTGGATGTTAATCCACTTAGATTCCGGTAAATTGGCATCATAAAAGATACAATGCAAAGGACTTAGAGGACCACCACTCGCTCTACTAAATTAGTAGGAAGCTATCCACTTTGGGGAACTAACTCCTCTTTTTAATATGAAAAATGTGTTTGGAAGATACCCACTATGTTGCCACATCATTTGACCACTTTCTTATTACTTTAAAAAGTTCTCTAACATTGTAAGGTAACACTGATCGGGTGTTTGATGTGTGTAAGTTTTAATAAATAAACCTCTATTGGGGTTATGTAAATGTAGTTCCTTGGAAAACAAGTGTATTTACATATATCTTAATCTTCTTCTAGTTATTTTTGTAATGAAAATATTTATTATTAATAAAACAAAAGAGTTTGGTTTTATTTGTATAAGCATTATATAACTAGTCATAAGGTACCAAGATTCTTTTGTAAGTAATATACATATACATGGAGACGTATGGAAAACATATATATTATTAGAATCTAAATTAGTTGATTCACAGTTGAATAATCAAGTTGGTCGCTTGATTATGGTTTAGACTGTAGTGTTGCGATTTATCTCCGTGTAAGTAAAGGAGTTTACTTCAAGGGAATGATAAGTTTCATATCATGATAGTAGTTGACTATCGATAATGGTATTATTAAATGAATCTGAAATCTATGTTTTTAAAGATTAAAGTAGGTCGTTTCTTTAATCTTAAAACATGCACTTCATACACTTCAACATTCTTTTATTACGAACCACTATCTTGATGAGTGGTGAACTCATATGTGTTTCATTATAATTCTTGATATGATCGGAGTGGATTTTTACAGAGTATCAATCTAGTGTCTGCATGTTGGAATTATTAATTAAAATATGTATCATCACTTTTAGATGTTTTACGAAGATTGGTGATCAAACTGGCACCGGTAGTTTGATGGACTAGCTACCCATCAAGTCTTAACACCAAGATGAGATCTTATGTGTTAATCACCATATAAAGTGAAGTAGGAGAACTAGAAGGAAAAACCAATTAAGGGTAAAACGGTAATTTTACCCTTTATTGTGCAGATGGCTATAATATGGTTCATAATAGAGTTTGCAATTGGACATCTAATTTGAAACATGTGTTCTTAAAATATTTAGTAATTCAAGAGTTCAGCTAATTTTCTTTAGTGGAATGACATTTGGTTAATAAGTTAAAATTAATTCTAATGAGATTAAATTAATTCTAGGCTTATTGGAGCTTGAGTTATATAAGTTCAATTAGATTCCCAAGTTAGCTTCTAGGAAAGGTTATCAAGCAAAGTAATAAAAATAAATAGAGGTTATTAGAAAGAAAATAAAAGGAAATGACTGAATTAGATTCGAAATAATAAGACCAGAACTATTTAATTAAGAACTAATTAAATTGGGTTTTAAGCCTATGATTAAATGTTAGGCTTACACTAATTAATTGTTAATTAGAAGCCTAAAATGAACGTTTAATATTGGGCTAGACTTTGGCTTGATTTGATTAATTAGATTAATTAAATTGAAACAATATTTATAAAGATAAAAGGAGGGCAAAACCGAAATTACAATGATGTAGATTTCAGTTTTATATAGCTAAATGGATAGCTGCACATTTAGCATTGAATTGCTAAATATAAAGTGGGTTTTTTATCATTCCTCATCATTATTAAGTGGTTTAATGGTGTTCCCATTAAATGGTTTAATGGTCTTATCATTAAATGATTTAATGGTTGTCATTTAATGTTGGGATATAGAAAAACATATAAACCTTTTAGCATTCATTTGATTAAAGAAGGAAGTAGTTCATTTGTTGCTCTCTCTCCCTTCTTTCATTATATAACCAAAAATGAGAATGTCTCATCTATTGGGCTATTGTTCATTTTCATTAAAAGAAGGAAGCAATGCATTTGTTGCTCTCTCTCCCTTCTTTCATCATATAACCGAAACTGAGAGTATCTTGTTTTAGTTTTTTGTCTTTTCATTTAGCCATATTAAAAAAATGAGAATGTCTCATTTATTGCCCTCTCTTTCATTTTGATTAGGTGAAAGAAGTGGTGCATGGGTTGGCTTTTACGACTCCCCTCTCCTTTCCTTCATGAGCTAGTCAAAATTACGAATGAGAGTGTCTCATTTGGGTTTTTTCAACTAATTGATCATAAAAGGAAAACCTCTACAATTTTTCTTCTCCTTTCTTACCAATGGATCTTGTTAACCAAGTTATCTAAGGAGAACAAGTGGTAGATCGATTGGTTCAGGATACAATAGCGAGGAGAGGATACAATAGCGTGGAGAGGATACAATAGCGAGTAGTCAAAGTTGTAACAAAGGAGTCGGTAACATTTCGATCATGTTCTTATGTTATTTATTTTTCTAATACCATATCATATATGTATTAAAGCATGTTGATTTGGTTTTCATGCTTCCGCTGTGTTTTGATTTCGGAAAAAGTTTTTGAAATCCACTATTTAACCATACCTAGTATGATATTGTTTTATGATCCATAAGTACACAGTTCGTTAATGTAGTACCTAAGGTGTCGATCCCACGAGGAGGGATAATCTAATCCTAAAATCTAAGGCCAAAAAACAATAAAATAATTCAAATTTCATGAAACAAAAAATGAGAAATTAATTCAATCAATGAAATCAAATTAAGAATCAACCACAGAAATACTATTACTAAGCAATTATACTACTCACAAGAATCAAACTAAGGATATTACCAATTGAAAGAAAGGGAATTTTACCTATCCTTAATGCTAACCTAATTGATTATGAATTAATGAATTATTAGCTCTAGACGATCCTAAGGTTGATTACTCTCTCTTGAGTTATAACGATTATCCCTAAATCATAAACCCTAATCAGATTATGAAGGTCACCATTTGTCAGTTTACAAGCTATCCAAAACCCTAATTAGTTTTGCAGTTCTCTAATAAACTCCCAGAAACCTATGCAAGATCTCCCTTCACACAATTTACCGATTTGATTTAATTATAATTTATATTAAATAACCTTAATCTTGTTAGCCCAATTTAATCATTGTTCATTTGATTCGCCCTCTCAGTTTATTATTAAATTATGAATTAAATCATAACCAACCCAATAACCACCATATAAAAATCAAATTCCATTAATTTAATGATAAAACTCTGAAGGTGAGTTTATAACATCTTCAACATTCAAAAATCCTATCATCAAACTATTATTCCAATTCTATGAAATAATACAAATAAAAATAAACAGGAAATATGATCTAAACGGGTGATGGGAGGCAGCGACATCGGGAAACTCCTAATTTGGGAATTACATCGAGTCAACTTCTTCTCCTCTTCTCTCTTCCTTCTTCTCTTTCTTGATCTCTTGATGAATTCTCTTTAGGGTTTCTTAAAAGAGGCTGATGCAAAAGCCCCTTTTCTCCCTTCTTTATGTTCTTTTTATACTCTTTTATGTTTTGTGTAACCCTAGGATTTTTTCAAGGTTCGGAAGGCCCAAAAAATCTCTCGAAACATGAAGTTCGTCAGCATCTTTGTGTTTGCCCGACACAGGCCATGATCGTGGCCTATATCTAAGCATTCTTTCATGATCGTGGTTATGGCCTGTTGTTTTGGCCCGAATGTCTTCCGAAACTCATCCATTCTTATTGACCTTGAAACACTAACAAACACATCAAGATAGCTCAAAAATATAATATTTAAGTTCAAAAGCTTGTACTAACCTATAAAACACTTAAAACACAAATAATGAATAAACTAACCCAATTCTAACAAAAGCACATACTAAATGATCTAATTAACGGCTAAACAGATATCAAACTATCCCCTAAAACACGATGCAATTATAGTTTTCAACATCCCCACACTTAAATGTTTGCTTGTCCTCAAGTAAACGAAAACAATAAAACAAATCAAGAAAACACAAAACATGCATATGCAACAATAAGACAATGGCTTCAACTTAGTGAAACAAATTTAACTATAAACACCATCCTTCAAGTCGTTCTAACTTATTAACAAGCAAAGTCTGCATCTATACACTTTGGATTAAATATAAAAATTAATCAAAATTTTAGTGATGAATCTATTCACCTCTATTACTTGCATATAAACGTTGATAATCATTCAGTCAAAAAAAGTGTAGTTGTTCCTTAATAAGTTTTGATGAAAAATTAATCTACTAACAAGTTTGTTAGGTTTTTATATGAAAACATTCTTTTTGTTGATTTTCCTTTAAGGACATGAACCTAGTATTTTTATATGGAAGCAAACATTTGTGATGAATGTCTATCTGGTTACTCAACTAAGTCATGTTATTATTAAGCTGCTTGGTTTGAATGTGAATATAGCCTTTTTACGTCAAGGCACACAAGTGTGATGTGTCTCGATCCGGTTACTTAGCTACATCATATTCTCAACTGGCTACTAGCTCTATTCATAACCCAAAGGCTAGCGGAATAGTTATTTTAGTTAAAAATTATGCAACTTCTTTTAACAAAAACTTTTGCCTACCTTATTACTTTGTTAATCATTCTCATGAAAAGGTACTAATAATGCCACTTATTTGATTGGCCTAAAATTATAAATAAGTATGGAAAATTCCTTGGGTGAATGGACTAACATGATATCCTAATTAACTGACATATTTAGCCCTAAGTAGCTTAGGTCACTAATTTCACAAGCTATTAAATCTTCTCAACCTAAAAGCCTACCTTTAAGGCTAAATCTATCTCGTTAAGTCCTAGCCATTGACGCATTCAACTAATTCACATCATGCAACCTAAACAAAAAATCATATAATATGCAAAATTCATACTTAAGGTAAAAACACACAACCCTCCCCACGCTTAGACAGCACATTGTCCTCAATGTGAGAAGGATATATACAAGCACAAAAGGGGGAATGAAACAATATGCGGAAGACAAAAGAACAAAATACTAACAAAAATGAAAAGAAAAGGGATAGAACATGAAACAATCATGGTGACTGAGGCAGTGATGTGTCAGAGGCAAAGACCAAATGTGCTTGATGCTAGAGATTGTTATCTTACCTTGGAATTTCTTAGATAGAGTAAGAGAATTAGTAATCCCAGATCATTTTAAATCTTTAAAATTTTATTTAAAATTTTAAAAAATCTAACTAAACACAACAATTCAAATCTAACTACTGAACGTGCTAATTTATGGTCATTAGTTTGACCTTTTATCATTGGAACTCAGCTAGAATCAATTATGAGTGGCTTGCTTCCACCCTTTTCATTCTTCACCAGTTTTTTAGACTGTAAGTAAGCTACAAATTGCAAAATGATCATAAGGAAAATATTGATAAAATTATGAAAAATAATTAAGCTCAGTAATGTCCATTTTTGAGCGAACTGTCAACAAAACAAGGAATAACAAAACTCCCTGAATCTTCCATAGAATCCAGCAGTTTGCCCGATAAGAGGGTGAGTTGTTCTCTTTTTAGTTCTTCCTCATATGCCCTCATCGCCTCTTCTTCTTTAGCTTCTTGAATAGAGACTTCCACAGCTTCTTCAAACTTGATGTTTGTTCTCATCTGTTCTTCGTCTTCTCGTTCCTTCAATGATTTGAGCACATCAATTTCTCTGAGTGAGTTTCCCTCTTCTGGATTCTTTAATACATCATTCATGTTTAATTCATCTTTTATACGACTGATACCTAAGTTGAGCAAACATTACAGGATATTCCTGTTGTTAGGAATTTTTAGGATGTTTTTCCCACTAAATTATCAAGATTACCACCAGATAGGGAAACAGAGTTCACCATTGATCTTGTCCTAGGTATTGCTCTTATATCTATTCCTCCCTATAGGATGGCACTTTTGGGACTTAAAGAACTTAAGACTCAGTTGCAGGAGTTCTTAGATAAGGGTTTTATCAGACCTAGTGTGTCACTTTGGGGAGCTCCAATTTTGTTTGTGAAGAAGAACAATGGGACTTTGAGACTATGCATTGATTATATAGGCAACTAAATCAGGTGACAGTGAAGAATAAATATCCCTTACCGAGAATAGATGATTTACTTGATCAATTATAAGGATCTCAGGCATTTACTAAATTGGATTTAAGGTCAGGGTATTATCAACTAAAAATAGGAGAAGCTAATATACTAAAGAGTGCATTCATGACCAAATATAGACACTTCGAGTTTTTGGTGATGCATTTTGGATTAACGAATTCTCTAATGGCCTTTATGGCATTGATAAATAAATTATTCTTACCTTACTTAGATTACTTTGTTATTCTATTCATAGACAATATCTTGGTGTATTCGAGGAGTAGAGAGGAACATGCTGAGCATTTGAGGTTAATTTTACAGATAATGAGAGAGAAGCAATTGTACTCCAAATTCAGTAAATGTGAATTCTGGCTTGATTAGATGGGGTTATTAGGTCATGTAGTGTTTGGAAAGGGCATATAGGTAGACCCAAAGAAAGTAGAGGCAGTGATGAAGTGGGAAGTAGCTAGAAACGTGCCAGAGATACAGAGTTTTCTTAGGCTAGCAAGTTATTACAGGAGGATTATTGTAACATCCCGTCCCCATATGAAGGGTTAGGACCCGAGATCTTGGTGCATGTGAGCTCAAAGGGAAATTAAGACAATGCATTTTCTTGTTTATGCATCATGTTAGCATATATGCATATAAATAT
>JANIHZ010122403.1:0-13295 GCA_027478365.1 Erythroxylum rufum | reverse complement strand
GAGAGACCGAAGTCTCGACACCGCAGTGTCACAGGAGCAGCTGCAGACCCTTCTAGGCATGCCTATTTACCCACAACCAGGACTTAACAGTTTTAAAAATAACACAAGGTCATTTCAGATAATTCACGTGCAAGCACTTAGCACTTCCAATACATTCCCGAATATTAAACTCCTCGGACAATTAAAAATTCGGAATTCATAAACAAATCGCAAGTAACATAATCAAATTAAATCAATCCTAGAAATTGTCTAGGTTGACTCACAAAATTGACCATCTTAATTACTTACTACTGAAATTACTTACTGAATTTATTTACCTGTATTACTTACCAAAATTGCCCTTACTGTTTATTATCTCGAAGTCCTGGCAATATCTGGCAGTGGTCGATCCTCTAATAATAGGGAACACAGATACAAATTACTATTGTGTATGATTCAAAATTCACTGATGTATGAAGAATATGTATGGTGCATGTTCATGACAAATTCCGGGACTAAACCCTAAATTCTTAACTTTATTCTATAATTCACAACTCAAATTATTAAATTCTTAATTGTCAATAAAATCTGAAAATTTACAAATTTCATATATAAGAAAGAAAAGTAGACAATTTTCTTACGAATCCAACGGTTCGAGAATCAGGTCATTCGGAGTTCGGATGACCAAGATATGGTCAAAATAGTGGAAGAATTTAAATTAAAACAAAAATATAATAAAATAATAAAATAATAAAATAATCAGCCATACTGTTCATCATCTCCTACCTTACGAAAATTGCACTGTTCACATGAGCCTTTTTTTTCTACCATTTTTCATTCCATTTAAAATCACTTTCTCTCTCTCTCTCTACTGTATTTCCTGTCTCTTTCCTCTGACACTATTCTTCTCATCTTAATCAACTCTTACACTTCATTAACTCATTCAAGCCATTCTGACTATTTCTCAAACATTACCATGCATGCGTATTAATATGTACACCGTTAACAACAACGTTACTTGTTGAAGTGTTTATGCTTTATCAATAAATGGATCCCAAACAGAACAACTCCACAACAATACACTCGTCGAACTTTCAAACTCTAAGATACCAACTTAACTGTTTAACCACCTCCAGAAAATAACATATTATTAATGAAGTGTCAGACTACAAAAGTTCAAATCAAACAAAGCAGAGTCTATAACCACTTTATATTATAAGTAGATGATGAGTCGACATTCTATCAGAATATGATATCAGGCATGAAAACTTGAACAACATTCTATATCGTGAAAAGTAGGTAATCTTGGCAACTTAAAAAAAACACTTGGTGGTAGTGTCAAACATAAGCAAAAGCATGAAACTCATTTATTTATTTTCTTGATTTGGAAAGAAACCTGAGTAGCTCATTACTCAAATTATAAACATGAAACCCACCTTATTTCCTTGCTTAATACTTGTTCAAAATGCATCCCTTCTTGCTCCTCTTGCCTCTCTTAATCTCCTTCATCAATGGCAAAAATCTCCAAATCAATAGGAATTCAAATTGGATAACCCATAACACATAATCACAAAATTGATCTTAGAAAACTTAAACTCATACTTTTCTTAAGCTATAAAAACAAAACCTCTCTAAAACTCCAACAAGTCAAACATACTCTTACCTTGATCCTTCACCAAATGAAGTGTTTCTTGGCTTGAATGGAAGCTCTCATCATTCTCTTCCTTTTTCCTTCTTGAATAAACTTCAAAATCCATCTTGAAAGCTTAGAAAAATCAAGACCTAGTTTTCTTTCTTTCTTCTTTCTCTCCTCTCTCCACCGAACTCTCTCCTTTCTTCTCTCTTTTCTTTGGTTTTTCCCACTCAATTTCGTGCTTGCCTCTTCCTAAAAAGCAAGCCCACAATTCTTATTTACAATCTTGCCATTAATGAGTGTGCAAATACCCTTTTACCCTTACATGTAAACCTTGCAACTTAAATGGCTTAAGTGGTCTTCCCAAAAAGCCCTCATACATATACACTCTTACTACTTAATTCAACCAAACCATATCTTAAAATCCAACCGACATTAACACAATAATTAACTCCAAATAAAATAATTAATCTAGTAAAACCATATTTAAAATCATGCTTAACTCCTTCCAAAAATCAAGACCTTTTTCTAATCATGCAATTGAAGGAATTTGATAACACTTCCTTTTAGGAAAATGTTCCTCATTATCTCAATTTTCTAATGACATCAAAATTGTTCAATTTGGTTCTATAGCCTAAAAGTTATGCCTCAAACATTTTCGGACTATTCTTATACTAAAACAATATTCTGCGCTTGACTTCCATCCGAAATTGAAATTCTTAGAGTCTGAATTGAAACTTGATTTCATCAGAACATTTGTAGCCTTATATCCCTAGTTTACTCCAATTAAAAATCATCTAATTTACATAACTAGAGAAAAAGTTATGGCTAAAACACCAAAGCATACTCAATGAACATGTTTCAATTACATTTTCCAACTTTTAACTTCCAACATATCACATATAACCCATCTTATATCTAAACCATCTTTTCTATTTCATTTCAAATTTAAGAATTCTCCTTTTCTTTACACGTGAATAATCTCCAACAATTTCTCATTTAATAGTTCTAATTTCCAAGAAAAGTTCGCGGCCCAACAGTTTGAAAAGAGACTTCGAGATCTACAACTTTCATGAAGACTTGGAGACAAATTCTATCGTCTAGAGAATCAAATTTGGACCAGACAACCCAAAATGAACAGTGAACATAGGAAGAAGGTTATGAACAGTACACAAAAGCTATTTTACAGTTAGCGTAACTCTCTCTAGGGATATCGGATTGAGATCATTCTTGAAGAGTTCGAAAGAGGACTTCAATATCTACATCTTTCATGAAGACATTGAAGATAAATTCCATCGCTTGTAGGGTTAAAAATGGACCAGACGATAGCATCAGACTAATAGTGTATAGAAGAAAAAGTTTCGATCACATAAGCAAAAAGCAAACGCAACAGAAAGCAGACGAAGCAAAGAAACAGATGAAGTAAAGAGGTAAACGAAGCAAAGAAATATCTGAAGCAAAAAGGTAGACGAAGCAAAGAAACAGACGCAGCACAAAGAAACAGACAAAGCAAAGAGGCAGACGAAGTAAAGAAACAGATGAAGCAAAGAGGCAAACGAAGTAGAGTCAACTTAAGAAGAAGCAAAGTCAACTTAAGATGATGCAACTCTTAAGACGAATGACGTCATCATAAATGATATGACGTCATCACAGACGAAGCGTCTTTACAGATGATACAACTTTATAGATGAATCATCCTTATAGATGACACATCTTCACAGACGATATGATGTCATCACAGACGAAGCGTCTTTACAGATGATACAACTTTACAAACGAATCATCCTTACAGACGATACATCTTTTTTCCTGAGCATCTTCCCTTCTAAGGACCCTAACTTTTGACCCCGATGCCCTAAAATTCCATACTATATAATCTTAGTAAACGTCTCCAACGTATTTTCCTTCACTAAATCCAACACTTAAATTTTTATTTCTAGTCTTTCTACTCCATTCCATTCTACTCATTCACTATAACCACAATTCTCAATCTATCCCATTAATATTCAATATACCCGGAATGTCAATGAGTGCATGTACAATTATTTTCATGTGTATAAAGATTCAATATTTATGTGCATAAGTATCTCAATGAATCTCTCATATTTACAATTTTAGCCTCAACATGGGTAATGGGATGTTACAATTCTCGCCTCCGTAAAAGAAATTTCGTCCTCAAAATTCTTATCAAATTGACCATAAAGATAAGGGTATTGTTTCCGCTTATTCTTCTTCAGTTCCTGTTAAGCTTCATCGCTCAAATTATTTCTTCCACTTGAATTTAGTTCATGGAATCAATCACTCCTTCCATTTCTTATTCAGATATCACACTATTTTAATTATTTCTCACTATAATTCAGATTTTCACTTCACAAGCCAATAATACATCCTTTATCAGTAACACTAACTCATAATAATTTTCGTACAGACCAATTCATAATAACTTAACTTATCTTTTCTTTAAATCTGACCACACCTTACCAAGGTGGCACTCACAAAAACACTTCATCCTTTCTTTTATAATTCACTTCTCTTCATGTCTATTTCACTATATTCCGTAACCTCGATGTTGATCCATCAATTCATTCATCTTTCATAAGCCATTTAATTTCTATTGCAGATTCATTCTACGCACTATAGTACCTTTAATTTATTCAAGCCTTTAATCATTTTTAGGCACTCTTCATTTCAATGTAAGGGTGAACAACCCCTTTTTGTCATACAATGCCTTATAAAGTATTTTAATGATGTCACTATGATAACAATTGTTAAGCCTATAGTCAATTGGAACTATACATCAATCTCATATTCCTATGAACTCCAAAATATATATAAGCTTTAAGAGCATCCCCAACAGTTAGAACTGTTGGTAATTCAAACATTTAGCCATTATTTCTACATCCTTAGCAGCTAAATACTATTTCAGCATATTCCTACTAGGATGTTTAGCTTAGGTTATCACTTAGGCTTCTCTAACAATTTCTTTACTCAGTCATCTTTATTGGGTACACAGACTTCTTATTTCAATCACAAAATATCATTCTTCCGATTCAAACTCAAAAATTCATATTCATTTTCAGTTTCCTTGATAAGATTCACGATTTCTAAATCCTCGATTTGAGTTTTGCTAATTGCTGGACACCACTTTACAGACAATACCTCTATGCTCCTAAGCATCTCCCCTTACAAGGACCATAACTTTCTACTCTACTATCCAAAAATTCCATACCATATATTCTCAGTAAACTTCTCCAACGTATTTTCCTTCACTAAGTCCAACACTTAAATTTTTATTTCTAGTCTTTCTACTCCATTTCAATCTACTCATTCACTATAAACATAATTCTCAATCTATCCCATTACTATTCAATATACCTAGAATGTCAATGAGTGCATGTACAATTATTTTCATGTGTGCAAAGATTCAATATTTATGTGCATGAACATGTCACATAGTGCATGAGCATGAAACACATTTCTAATCTCTCAGTGAATCTCTCACATTTACAATTTTAGCCTCAATATGGGTAATGGGATGTTACACATTCACACAATTCACAATATGCAACCTAACAAACTATCATATAATATGCAAAATTTATACTCAAAGCAAAACACACAACACTCCCCACAGTTGAATAACACATTGTCCTCAATGTAAGAAGGAGACAAACAAACACACATGAGAGGAAGAAACATAAAATAAAACAAAAAATAAAAATAAAGGCTAAATTTAAAAGAAAAGGGTTAGAAATAAAGCCTCTCGGTGATGGAGGCGGGGATGGTGTCGAAGGTGGCAGTTGAACACCTTAAGCTTTGAAGTACCTTTAAATCCAACATATATCCCGACTCTGATGTTGTTGTGGGTGGGCCATCTCTTTCATCCTCGTAGTGTTTTCTGTAATTATATCTGTAATTGCTTTGGTGCTGGTGGAGATTGTATCAAGCACTTTCTTCCAATCAGGCTCTTCTGTGTCTTCTTCCTCTTTGGACTCCTTCCTAGTTGAGTCCTCTTCTGCCTGCTGAGGTGGCGCTATGCTAGAACTTGCCTGATTAGCCTTGATCTTTACATCAGTTTTTTAGCTGATGTCCTAGAGTTCCATGTTATAGGACTTTAGGATTTCAGCACACCACAAGTGATGATGATTTAGAAATTCAGGGAGGTAGATGGTTAAACCACTACAATCCAATCAGCAATGGCAGAAACCATGTAACTTATACCTAAATTGTTGCTCCTCTTACATAGAGTCGTTACAATAGCATCCATGCACCACAACAAAAAAAAGTTATTTCTTTGAGCAATTGTTGGTTTCTGATTTGTCAAAAACCATTTGACACATGAATTTATGTAACAACAAGTGCTCATGGCTTCGTATAATGTTGTTATGGGCATTCTTGGCTTCATACCACTCCAACCCAGTGAGCTCATTCTAGTAACAGGAAGCATAAAAATCATCGTGCTGATCGACAATTTAAGATTTACGGAAACCACAAATATCATACATAATTTCAAGGTTCAGCTCATAAGGATGTCCCCATAACCTAAACCAAATTTCCTTAGGGTTGCTAGTTTCGAACTGAAGGGAAGTGAAGAATTCGATGGTGAGCTTCCGATAGAGAGGATATTGGAAGTGTATAAACCTACTCCACTGAATTCTTTATGCTAAATTCTCTACCCTATTTCACAATTCTAGCCTATCAAGTGTAGCAAAATCAAAGTGTTTTGGGACTACTATTTATTTAACATTAGGGGATTTGAATCAAATACCTTCCTCCTTTGTGTAGATTGGGAAGGGTACTCTGAAATCCACTACCCTATTCCTTCGCCCTCGGCCTGAGACTTGATTTTTTCATGATGATTGGTTGTGTTTTGCTAACTACTTAATGCGCAACATAGTGGACTGTAAGTAGGTGGAGGTTGGAATAAAATGGAAATTTGGAAGTTAGAGAGAAGTGAGAGCGTTTAGAGGTTCTAAACTTAGAGAGATAAAGTTAAAATGAAAGTGAGTGAAAAAATGAATTATGAAATGAATATATAGGTGAAGGAAGGGTAAAATGGTAAAAATTTTAGCTGAAAATCGCGTGGACAGTTTTACCCTTCCACAAGCCACGATCGTGGCCTGTAATAATTCCACCGATTTTTAATTTTTTTCTTCTTTTGTCCTTCTACACATTCTCGAGATCCCTTCCTAACTCTTTTATAGCTCTTTCAAGTCTTTTTTGCTTACTTCCTTTATTATCTAACTTATTTCGAAGTCCTACACCTTCCCGACCTTATTTAGAACGAAATAACCTAACTATAGAATTCAAACTATCTAAATGTCAAAGGAAATAACATGAAATTAACAATCCATGGGTTGCCTCCTATGTAGCACTTCTTTTAACGTCAATAGCTTGACGCTCTTTTTGTGCTCAAGGTGGTTCAAATAAATTGTACAATGGTAACGCAGTCATTGAACTTACGATTTGCAAATGAGCTACCATGCCCTGGTTTCCACCTTCCTTCTACTTTACCTTCCTATGCCTTCTCCTCTGCGATCGTTTCTTTCTAAATGCTTTCCTAGGATCCTCAATATCTTCCCATTGTCCTTGAGGTTTTGTTTCTTTGTTGTTAGCTAGAAGTAAGGGAGAACTATTGTCATTCTTCGACACAGTGAAGGTTATTTGATGCTCTCCGACCTTCAGAGTTAGTTCACCCCATTAACGTCAACTATTGAGCAAGTAGTAGCCAAGAATAATTGGCCAAGGACCACAGGGGTTTCCACATCTTCTCCAATATCCAATACAAAGAAGTCTGCGGGGAAGGTAAATATATCGATCTGATATTTTCTTGGCTTAATTGGCTCATTAATTGGCTCCTTAATTGGCTTAATTACAAGCTCACTTAGAAGGAATTTGATATTTTCTTGTCCTTCTTCATTGTATCCATCTTCTTTCGTATGTTCGAGTTTCTTTTCTTAGGTCTGAATAATAACCATAATTCGTTCCTTTGGGTTAGATTCGATATTGCTTGGAAGGGTTCCTGCATTTTGAGTTGAAATTACCTCTAGTAGTTGACCTACTTGGACCTCCAGATTGTGTATTGAAGAGGCGTGGTTCTTAGTTACTTGCTCAAACTTGCTTTCAAGCCTCTTATATGCATCCTCCATGCCTCAAATTTTATCTAAAATCCTATCCAACAACTAGGCTATCTTGTTGGAAACCTAGTAGTCCTTGGGGTCTGAATTGTCCTCCAACATTGTTCGTTCAAGAGAAGTTAGGGTGATTCTTCCACCTAGGGGTATATGTGCTAGAGTAGGGGTTGTTTTCTCCTCCTTGTTCATATTAAGCTCCCATATAACTAACTTGCTTTGGATTGTTATCCTTCATCAAGAAGCAATCTACCATATCATGGTCCATCTGTCCACAAAGTTCACACTTTAGTTGCACAACTTTTACCGAAGCTAAGGACAAAGCCTTCATGTTGTTGAGTTGTCGAGTTAAGTTGTCAATTTTTTCTTGCATCTCCATCATTTGGTCAACAACTACAACTCCTTTTTGTTCTCAGAAGGTAGTGGGTTGTCTACTCTGCTCGTTCGTCCATAGGCAGCTATTACTCGCCATCTCCTCTATCAGCTCTTCTGCTTCATCTACTGTCTTTCTCATCAGTGATCCTCCTGAAAGTGCATCAATTGTGCCTCTCGTATATAGGGTTACTCCATTACAAAATGTTTGTAACAAGATCTCCTTAGGTAAGTTATGGTGTCGGTATTTTCTTTGCAAATCCTTGTATCATTCCCACGTTTCATAGATCGATTCTCCGTCACTTTACTAGAAGTTGGTAATCTCCTTGATAATCTTCTTGGTTTTGGTAAGGGAAAATACTTGTCTAAAAAGGCATGAACTAGTTGATCCCTAGTGGTGACATTGGCTGGGTTGAGGGAGTGGTACTAAGAGTTTGCTATATCTCTTAGAGTAAAAGAAAAAAGCCTAATTCTTACTACATCCTCTGACATCTGATGGTACTGAAAGGTATCGTAGAGTTCAATGAAATTTACTATATGTACATTAGGATCTTCATTCGTTAGTCCATATAATTGCACATTTTGTTGAAGCATATTTAGGAGGGTTGGTTTAATTTCAAAAGAGGCTGGTTGTATGGGTGGCCTAGCTACTCCTTGGTTAGTCGTATTGAACCCTAGTCTCATGAAATCCATAAGGGTTCTTTATGGACATCCTTAGTTTGCTCTGTGATCCAAATCTTGTTGAAATTCCTCAGTCATTATTGCTTTTGCAATTTCTTCTTCTTCATCGCGCCGAGCTTTCCTAATTGATTGTTCTAATCGAGTGATATCTAGCGTTAAGGTTTTAGCTGCACAACTCGAACTTCATGTAACTCTTGTGTTCATGTAAGAGCACGGATTCAAAAATAGAAAGGACGTATAGAAAATAAAAACTAACTAAAACACCTTAGACTAAAGAACTAAACTAATTGCCTTCCCGACAATGGTACTAAAATTTTGATTGGGGTTGGTTATGTGTAAGTTTTAATTATTAACTCTCAATAATCCGTAAGCGCATAGTTCATTAGTGTAGCACCAAAGGTGTCGATCTCGCGAGGAAGGAACTAATATAATCCTAAAATCTAAGGCCATAAACAAATAATACAAATTTAAGATGCAATGAAACTAATAAGAGAATTTAATTCAACCAAACAAATTAAGAATCAAACACGAAAATACTAATTATTAAATAATTTGCAACACACCTAAGAATCAACTGAAGGAAATTACCAATTGAGAGAAACAGAATTTTACCTATCCTTAATGCTAACCTAACGGATTATGAATTATTGGATTATTAGATCTAGATTATCCTAGGGTAATCAACTTTCTCTCAAGTTATAACCATTAACCCTAATCAGATTATAGAAGTTGCAATCTCTCAATTCACAACATATCCAAAACCCTAATTAGTTCTGAAGTTCTCTAATAAACTATTAGAAACCTATACAAGATCTCTCTTCGCACAAATTATCGATCTGATTTAATTCTGGTTTCTATTAAATCACTTAACTCTTGTTAATCCAATTTAATCATTTTTCATTTGATTCACCATCTCAGTTTATTATAGAATTATGCAATAGCAAAATCAAACCACAACAATATCCAATAAACACATAAATAATCAGATTCTCATTAATTCAAGAATAAAATTTCGAAGGTGAGTTTAGAACATCCTTGACATTCTAGATCCTATCAACATTTGTTCAATCCAATTTTATACAATAATAAAATTGAAAAGAACAGGACATACAATCTAAAATGGATGACGGGAGGCAGCGATATCAGGAAACCTCTTGATCCGGCGAGTCAGCTTCTTCTCCTTTTTTCTTTTCCTTCTTCTCTTCCTCTATCTCTCGATGATCTCTCTCTAGGATTTCTCGAGGTGGCTGATGCAAAAACCCACTCTTTTCAATGCCTCTTTTTGTTCTTTCTTTATCCTCTTATGTTTTGGGTGACCTTAGGGTTTTTCCTGGGTTCGAAAGGTCCAAAAAATTCTTCGAAACTTGACGTTCATGAGTGTCTACGTGTCTGCAACATGCAGGCCACGATTGTGGCTCACATCTAAGCCTTCTGTCATGATCGTGGCATGTACGCCACAATTATGAGCCAAATATGGAGCTTCTATCACGATCGTGGCGGGACATTGTTTCGGTCTGAATGTCTCAGAAACTCCTCCGTTCTTCGATGTTGACCCTGAAACACAAGCAAACACATAAAGGTACCTCAAAAATATAATATTTAAGCTCAAAGACTTGTACTAAACCATAAAACACTTTAAACATAAATAATTAACAAGCTAACACAATTATAACCTAAACACTTACTAAATGATTGAATCAACGACTAAACACATACCAAACTATGCCCTAAAACACGATGCAATTTACACTTATCACTTCTGTGTCCTTCTCTCACTAATTCCATCACTTCACCCTTCTAGCAGATTTTCATTGTTCCATTTTGATAATTGAACACAATATTGTTTAATGTTAAAAACCACTGAACCCCCAATACTATGTTGGTACATCCTATATCAATTACCAAAGCATTCGAGCAAAAATCTCTACCCCCAATCTGCCACCTTAAATTTTTACACACCCTGCTACAACTCAAAAACATCCCTCTACCTATTACAATAAACAAATACTTCACCTCTTTAAACTTTATTCCTAATCTAGATATTAAATTTTTGTCTACGAAATTATGGGTACTTCCATATCAGTATGTGTGAATTATATTTCCATCTAACATGCTTTGCACCTTAATCTACTGAAAATTAACTACAGTCACTCTAGGCATTGCTTGCAAGGATACATTAGGTAACTTTTCTTCTATGACTTCATCAACTTCCTTATTCTCAACTTCACTTTCCACCACATACATCTATAACATCTTCTTCTTGCACTTATGGCCAGGAACATACATTTCTTCACACTAAAAGCATAACCCTTTAGTCCTGCGTTCATCTAATTCTTTACTTATAGTCATCTTATTCCATCTCATGTCCTTGTCTCCCATCTGATTTCCATGCATAGGAGCAAGTAATAGACCAGAAGAAATTTTTGATGGATTCAATGAATTTCTAGCATAATTCATACGTCTTTGTAGGAACCTGCCTGTCATTCCATAATGCACCACCACCATTTCATGGTTCCTTGTCAAATCATACGACTATTGAAGCATTCTTGAGTTCCACAATTTTACTGGATATTTGATAGAAGCTGAATATAGAACATAATGGAATAAAGGTAGAGAGAAAAATATAAATATTTATTAGCTGCAAAAAAGTGTAAGAATCTTGAAATAATTACAAATAATAAAACTAGTCCAATTCGAGAGGACAAATCTCTAACTTGAAATTCAAATGACAATACAAGATGCGCATGACCAAACAATTCCTAAGATACTTATGATAGATATCCTAGAGTATTATTTGCTAACAAATATAACTAAGTTCTTAGAAACTAGGAGATAAAGGATGAAATGGTAAATTTGGAGTTGTGGAGAACGTGCAGGCAATTACTCAACCACATGTATATCATGTAGGCCTAACATCTGGCAAATCTAGATTGGTCTTCTACCATTTGCTCCTTGTCACAAGCTCTCCATTTTTTCCTTGAATAGGCAGGCAAAGGCAGAGTTGTATCAATACTTCCCCCTGGAAACTCGACTTGTCATCATGGTAAAAAGAGGGAAATTGACCAATAAGAAGGTCATAATTTTCCCAGCTGATTTCTTCTAGTGGTCTATTTTCCCATTGAACTAACAACTCCAAAGTAGGAACACCTGCTTCTTTTACCCAACGATGTGACAACACTTTGGTAGGAGAAAGAATGATCTCCCAATCAGAAGTAATTAGTAGGGGAGCTGGTGGACAGGCTGGTAGTTGTCCCAAATTTGGGCATAGAAGCAACATATGGAAGATTGGATAGACCCCAGAAGAAGCTGCAAGTTCCAATTCATACGCTACTAGTCGAATATGCCAAATAACTTTGTAAGGGAAAAAATTCTAGGAGAAAGTTTCTCATATTGTCGTTTACCTAGTGAGTGCTGGCAATAATGTTAAATTCTTAAATAGACAGACTTGCCAAAATTGAAATTTATGTCTCTTCTATTGGAATCAGCTTGTGCTTTCATGGTTAACTGAGGCTTCAAGAGATTGGCTCTCAATAGTTTAAGCATGTCACCACAAAGAAGATGTTGTTCCTTTAGCTCAACAAGGTCTGTTTCTCTCAAAACAAAGGCATGTAGTAGAGGAGGATCTCGTCCATAAACCATCTTGAAAGATATGGTCCCTATAGAAATGTGAGAGCTGGTATTGAAAGAGTATTTAACCCAAGGGATGAATGTAATCCAGGCAGTAGGTTACTCATTGGCAAAGCAACGTAAATAGGTTTTTAAACACTGGTTTACCACCCCGGTTTGGCCATCAGATTAAGGGTGGTAAAAATTCCACATTCTTAAGTGAGTTTTGTTTAATCTGAAAAGTTCCTGCCAGAAATTGCTAAGGAATATGACATCTTTATCCGAAAGGATAGACCTTGGAATGTCATAGAGACGGACAATCTACCTACAAAAATTTTTAGCAACTTTTTTCGCAGAGATAAAGGAATGAAATGGGCATACTTACTGAGACGGTCTACTAACACCAAAATAATATCAAAATTTTTATATTTAGGAGGACCAACGATGAATTTTAGAGAGATGTCTTCCCATATCCTCCTTGTTACAGGAAGGGGTTACAGAAGACAAATAGGAGTCGAGGCTTGGTATTTGATTTGTTGTTGGACCCCGAACCTTTCTGTAAGATAGGACTATTAACTGAGGAACTATTGGCAATTAGTTATGTGCAAATAAAAGAAGAAATTATGAGATTGAAATGAAATGGAAAGAGATTGTTTTTAATCAAGCGTGTTGGATAGTTTTCTGAACATGGTTCAGTATTTTGGGAAATTCTTGATCTTTAGAGATCCGATTGAATTGATTCTTGAGGAAAAATAAAATAGAGACATGAGGATACAAGTCATATGAAGGAATCGAATTTCAATTTAGCCCCTAAGACTTCCAATTTCTAAATTGAAATCGGGTTTAGTGTTCAGTCTTGGACTGATAAGTGCAGTCAGTATTTTGGCCATAAC
>JANIHZ010122400.1:0-13298 GCA_027478365.1 Erythroxylum rufum | reverse complement strand
TAAGAAAATAAAAATATGTTTGGTTGAAATTTGTAATATAAAAATTGAAATAAAAAATCTATTTGATTGAAATTTGTAATAAAAAACTAAAAACAAAAATATGCTTGGTTTTATCATCCTGTTTCTATTTTTGTAATTATACTCTTATGTCAATAATTTTAATATAATACATTATATTTTTAAATTAATTATCATTATAGCTAAAATTAAAATATATGCAAACTAAATATAATTAAAAAGTACACATTAATTGTAGTCATTCTAATAAAAAAATATGCTCATATTTTAATTCTTAAAAACATAATAGTACTATCATTTCCAAAAAGAAACATAAATCAATTAGAAATAATATAATCATTTCACATTTATCTAGCAATTTTATCTCGTTTTCAAGACATACTTCAAAGTTGTATTGGAGTGATATTATACTTCACTTGAAAACTTGCATCTTCATTTTTACTTTCCCTAATTTGTTCTTCATTTTGAGCACAACTGTCAAATAATTCACCGCTTTGTCCGTACATTCTAATATAATTGTGTATAACACAACAAGCAATAACGATGTATTTTTGTTTCTTCATATCATAACTCTGCATGTTTTTAAATATAGGTAATCTTGCTTTTAAAACGCCAAAACATCTTTCAGTAATATTTCTTAATGAAGAATGCTTGCAATTAAACAATTTCTGTAGACCTTGAGGTCTTCCTTAGCCTCTATAATCTCGCAAATGATATCTTTTATATTGGTATGGTGAAAGAAATCAGGCATATTAGTGTAGCCTAAATTAACCAAATAATACTTACCTAACATATAAAAAACATAATATTAACAAAAAGATATTAAAAATGAATCATAATTACTATGTTTATTTAAAATAATATAATACCTTGTGGAGCTATAGGAAATTGATTCGTCAGAATTGTCATTGTTTTTAAAAGAACTCGAGAGTTATTTGCAGTACTTTCCCATCTAGCCATTACATATGTAAAATGCATGTTAAATGAGCAACAATACATAATATTTTGTTTGGATTAATTCTTTTGCCGCTGTATAGTATTTGTTCATCAGTCAGAACATGTGCATCAATATGTGTACCATTTATTACTCCTATAAAATCTTAAAAATTAAAATATATATTAAAATAATTATTAATCATAAGTATAATTAAAATAGTTATTAAATATATGAATGTACCTAAAAATATGGAAATAATTTTGAATTATGTTGAATCTCAAGCAGTGTATTAGTAAAAGATAATGGAGTAATGACTCTTTTTGCAAGACGATTAACTGCATATAAGACTTTACAAAAGTACTTTGAAATTGTCTAGGTCAAATGTTGAAAACGTTCTGCATTGACTCTAGTTGTCTCACTGTGCCTATAATCATCAAGAAAATTGCTACTTATTCCTCAAAAGTCACATGACTTGTTGCGTTTAAGCCTCCTAAACTCCTCAACTTATCACATAAGCTCAAGAGGATTATCTTTCTTATTTTTAAGTTTTCATAAATCTTTGTATGATTCCTATTCAAAAGTTCTAATGTCCAATCATGACCTGGTAAAATAGAAGTTCTACATGGTTGCTTTTGTAAATGAAAATATTTGTTTTCTTCCCCAGCTAAAGAAATAATGATTACCTTCTTCTGTTCATCGTCAGAATCTAATTTGAAATCTGATAAGAAATCCATGTATCTATAATGACAACGTTAAATAATTAATAAAACATTCAATCAAAAAGTTTAACCAAATGTCGACAAAATATTCGTACAAAATATAAACTTAACATTAAGTCAAATATTCGTACAAAACACAAACTTAAAATGTTCAAATTATAGAATAGTGTTTAAAATAAAAAGTGCCAAATTAACAAGAATTCAATATGCAATAATATGAAAATATAACTAAAGTGACATAATCCAATCCAGCTTCCTTGTATCTGCCATCTTCATCAAAATATCCTATAAAGTGGAGAATCATGTAAAGCCATTATAGCTTTTCCGTATTGCACATCATCAACGCCCTATTAATTTAAGGAATTCATACATTCTATCATTATATTAGACTCTTGAGATCTATTATCCCCAGTGGATGATGTTTCACTCAGTTTTTTCTTAAGTAAAGCATTCTTCCTTTTTGATTGTTCACCAAGTATAAGCAAGACCTCTTCTTCAATGTTAGAATGTGTCTTCTTTGCCTTCTTATTCTTAGGAGATTTCTTTCTCTTAGATGGAGAACTTATATCTTGATCTTATTTTTCATTATACGAGTAATCTTCATCAATATCATTTCCATATTCCTCTTCTATACTATCTGATGGAGATTTAGTTTGTGGATGTGCATGCACACCAATTGCAGTAATATCTCCAAAAATATGACACAAGTCTGAAAATTTCTGACATTCTTTTTTTCTTGAATCCGTGAGCCATTTTATGCACCTATAATGAAGAAAAAGGAATATGAGAATAAATATTATACAATATGATATATTAATAAAACAAAGACATATTTTACCTTAAATAGATTTTTCCGACATTCGTTTGTAGCATTAACTTCACCAGTAAAGGATTTGTAACTGATTCCTATTTTTTTGAGTAAGTTCTCGAAATTTTTTAATCTAACCCCTAATCTATTATACTTCTTCTTCAATTGAATATCAGTATACTCCTTATTGAATTTTGTTTGAAGCCCTACCTTAATATTCTTCCAACCAGATTTGGAAAAGGTAGTAGTTGTGCAATTTTCCTTCACTTCCTTAACCATCAAGGCGATTAAATACATATCTATGGTATCATTCTATACTCCATCTTTTTTTATTTATTTCGATACAATCATTGGAATCATTCATATTGTTCAAACCTTCCATCATTAAATGTAATCACATATAAGTGATATCAATCATAACAATTTATACAAAATATTAAATGCTAAACATGGGTCAAAATAAACATGGGACAAATACAATAATTTATGCAAAATATTAAGTATTAAATGTAGTTCAAAATAAACATGAGATAACTATATTAAATGCTAAACTACATACAAGTGCATGGAAATGATATAATAAAAATAATGGTGTAAATTTGATTCTATAACATAAAAATAAAGGTGTAAATTACAAATGGAACGATTGTCTTTCTAAAAATAAAATAGATACACTCTAAACTAAATAAAGAAGTAAAAACAAATGTGGAAGGCAACTATTTTTTTTTTCAGAAGATTGCATCACTATAATTACATACAAATGCACAGATTGGGGTAAGCTTCAAAATCTCTACTCCCAAGTAACACCTAAACTTACTTGCTTTTGTTCATAATTGTAGATGTACTTACGGGTCAGGTGGACAAAAGTAAAGCATTTTGAAATTAACAATAGGTCGTTTTGAAATGCTGAATGCCCTAACTAAAGCATTTTCAAATTAAATAACAAAGAAAAATTATAATATAGAATAGTCGGCATAATCTACAAGAGAAGCATATATTGCAAGTTCAAGTTAGTCACGATCTTTGCATCCCTTGTTTACTCATTCTATTCATTATTTGTGATGCCTCATTTAATCTATTTGCTCTCTTATATAAATTGGTAACAACAAGATATAACTCCTTTTTGTATATGTTTGGATCATAATCCAGCTCTCAAAAAGGGACTCTATTATTGAAAAATCTAGTCTAGCTCCATAAATACTCGGTATTTGGAAGTGAACTTCATGTAGGAAAACATGCCCTTTTTCCAACATTTCCTTATACAAAGCATCTGTCTTCTCAAATTCCCACAATTTCCCATAGGCATTTAAGGCCAAAGCAATCAAATCAGAGTTAGGGAAATATCTAGCTCCTCTCATCTTCTTAAAAAACTCAATGTCTTTTGCATGTTTTTTGTTCCTAGAGAAAAGATCAATCATGCGTCCTAAGACAGATATCCTCTCCGATATTAAAAGCCTGAAGAAAAACCCAAGTGGCCTCCTCTATCCGGCCAGCTCTGGCAAGAATTCTAATAGCAGTCTCCCTATTAATAGTGACTGGACGTTTGAGGTGGTGAAGCAAATGCTTAGCATAACCAACCAAGCCTTCCCTTTCATAAGCAACAATCATTGTCTGATATAAAACTTCATCAATCTCGAACCCTAAAATTCTCAACTTTTGAAATAACGTTACTTAAATGAGGGTAATAATGCATGGAATGACTGTCTTTTTGAGTACCTACTAGATTATTTTGCTAACCCATTCATAGCTAAGTATGGGTGGATCAACAATCAAGAGCTTGACACCTTTGTAGTTCTAAAGCTATCCCTGAGTACTGTCTGGTGAGAAACACAAGAAGGGGGCCTCTCTCGTGAAACAAAATAGTGTTGATGAATTAATGAATTAATTTTAATTATGCCACAATAATATGTGCATGTTATTGTAGCATAACTTTCACTTCTCTTGCGTGAGTATGAAGAAGAGAAGGTGATGGATGTGTTTATGTTTCAACACAAATAAACATGCACATATTACGCAAATAACAACAATATTTGTCAAGCAACAGGTTAGAAACACACATAAGTAGATTAAAAAACAAACCTGAAAATCGCAAACGATAGAAATTGTAGACTGCAGAAAATGCAGAAGATGGCAAAAGATGCAGAGACTAAGAAGGCGATGATGATGATAGATTTTTCGTTGATTTCTATATGCAGAGACCTTTTAACGCAAGTGACAGAAATAACTCAAAAGCAAACTCAAGCAACGAAAAAAATAGGAAACAAGTATAACTGGAGAAATAGCAGAAGAGGCTCAAGATGTAGAAGATAATACAGTCAACATAGGGAAACTCGTTTTTGTGAAATATAAAAACCTATTCTAAAAATACATGAAAATGTCTTTTTTACGTTTTAAAAAAATTGTTGTCATTTTTTTAATTTTTAACAACAAAAAACGAAAACAACTTCGACCAAAACAAGTTTTCAGGGATTGTTTTATTTTTTACGAAAAAACAATGACAAACCAAAAAACAAATGAAACCAAACACCCCCTTAGTTGATAACCAAATTATATCTCAATTTTGATTCATAAGATAGTTAATAACCAAACCATATTTCAATTTTGATTCGTAAGACCTTAGACACGATAGTTAAATCGAACTAAATAAACATGTTAGTTCTGAATTTCTAACAAAACAAAATTCTAGGTATTGCATCTATAGAAACTAATGAAAAATGATTGTGAAAGAAGCAAATTGAACAAAATTAGTTATAAGAAATAAGGCATAAAATAAACATTATAACAAATCCTTATATAATACTATTAATTATCTCAAAATTTTATAATTAATTTACATAATATGATAAAATTTAGGAATATCAAATGGGAATTCATTAATTCTTTAATTTTTAAAATCATTTTTGACAATTTCTCAATTCTATATCATTAAAACATTAGTTTCTAAAAATAGTTCAAATGAAATAATGAAAAAATTCTATGTTTAAGAGTTAAGCATTCAAAACTTTAATCTAATTCTAATGAATTGTGAATTTGAAAGCATGAAACCTTAGTATATGAAGACTCTGATATAAACACCCCAACTCTAAGTTTAAAGCACGTGCCTAATTATAATTAAGTTATGCTTTTTCATTAAAGAAGGTTTTTTTTTGTTCACTAATGTTTCCAAAATATGTGTTTTAAAGGCAAATACTAGGTAAAAAAATTAATATAGAGTTCAAAGAACCAAGTATGAATAAAGATGGATACTTTTTGTTCAAAATGGAGCCTAGTGAGAGAGAATATGGCTTCTCTCTACGATTTCAAGTTGTATTCTCTTCTTTAGTGCCTCTAATATAATGGATCCTTTGAAGAATTATATGTTCAACTTGTTGGTATTTTGGTCTTCTACTTTGGTTCCCTTGCTTTCATTTTGACTCCAAATCTACTTCCTTCTCCTTCTTTTGGCTGCTTTACATTTTAATCACTTCTTATGTTCTATCCTTCTTCACTCACAAGCTTACTTTGTTTGATCTCCTAAGCCATTTCTTCTACTGTTAAGGTTTACTCGAATTATTTGATTTCAGCTAGTTGAAGATTTTAAAGGCAGTTTGGTCTTTTCTCTTTTTAATCTTCTCCAACTTTTATTTTTTAAGAACTATTCTACAATGCTAATTCGAAACCTTTTCTCCTGATCTTTTATTTGTCCTTCTTTCTTTCTATATGACCTTTAAACTTCCAAATCTTAGATAGTTTACGTTGCTTAGAGCACATTTTCCTCCCTTGCCTTCTTTCCCTCAAGTTGCTACTAGAACTTCAGGTAAGGCTTCCCCTTTTACTTTGTAACTAAACTCTCCTTCTTTGGCTAATGGAACTTTAGATTATCTTACTACAACTGCTTATGGTTATGGTTTACTCTCTAATTCTCCTGTTGGCCCCATTAAAAGAATTTGGTGTCATCTTGTAAGAGACTCGTCGTCTCCCATTTTGAATCTCTATTATTTTCCTCCTTGTAAGGAAGGCCAAACCATTGTTCAATCTCCTAAGCAATTTTTAATGCAAGGGGATGTTAAACAGAATTCTTGTCTTGATTGTTTTTTCTTTGATGGAAGGTTCGCTTTTCCAATAATGCATGCATAGACTAACTTTCACTGGAGGCAAATGGGTTTAGTTAAAAATATCATCAATCTATAAGGGCCTTTCAACTTTAAATTTGGTTCATTGGAAGAGGCATATAAGGTACTAAAGTCTGGCCCTTGACATATGAATACAAAGATGGTCGCCTAGTGTTAAGCTAAATTAAGTGAAGCTTAATCATGTTCCTTTTTAGATCAATATTTATAATATTCCTCTTAGATATTGGTCCACAACTAGTTTATTGGGCATCTATTGTGTATGGGTGAACATACAACTTCTATGAAAAGAATTGGTTCTTTTAGACTATGTATGCAAGTTGATATTCTCAAGAGCTACTAGATGTAATCCTTATTATGCATTTAAATGAACATAAAGTATTGGTGGAGGATACAGTACAAGTTACTTATCATTGGAAGCCAACCACTGCTCATCAAAGGAAAGAATGGTGGAGGATAGGAAGGATTTTCCATAAGAGAGACTATAATGAATTAATGGGAATGGAACTTAAAAGCTTCAACTCAAAACATGGGATAGTTAGGAAAGAGCTAGCTTCTTTGTATAATTCTAAGGACTAAGTTATTGACATTATTGGTGATTCAATTCTTATGGGGATATTGTCATCCCTTTTGATCTAAAATTTAATGACCATCTGGTGATTAATCATCCTAATGCTTCTAATTTTGATAATTCCAAATTGATTCCATTAGAAAAGGAATTCACCTCAAATCGAAGTCCAACAGTTTCTGACTCTGCAATTCCTAAGCTAAACACATAAACTCGTTCCACTTTAGGCAATAAATGGAGATGGACTTAACTAGAACTTTTACATTTAATGTTTTCACACACTTTATTAAAAGAAGATTTGGAAGGAAGGCTAAGAACAAGGATGACCTTAAGGTTAACTCCCCTAGCCCTCTTAAATGTTAATCTTAACTTGGAATCAAAAGGGGAATAATAACTCCAACAAGCAACAAGTTGTAACTGTCTATCTTTCTTCTACTAAACCTATGATTTTTGGTCTTTTGAAAACCAATTAAGAATACTCAATACAAGGAACTTTAGTTTATCAAGAAAGGATCATAAGTTATTATAAATTATTATGCCCATCATAAAAGAAGAAATGTTATTTTTAATCTGAATACAATAAAAGCTTTTGACATTGTTATTAATAAATAGGTTATTTAGCTATTCACTGCTTATCATTCATTTATACTTTTAATCTTTGATTCTAGAGAACTAATCTCTAGAATGATCATGTAAGTAAAGGTGCTAATATGTTTATTCTTTGAATTTTTCTTAGACAGTTTAATATAGTCTTTTTCCTACAAAATCTGAAGGTGAAAATTACTCTAAAATTCCTTACAATGACCTCATATCATGACTGGCTAATATAGAAGTGACTGATAAAAATTATAAGGGAAATAGTTCACATGGAGTAATAAATAACGAGGGAATCGATTTACGAGCACAAAAAGTGATATGGTACTTATTAACCAACAATAGTTGATTCAATTTCGTAAGAATTTGGCAAAATTTAATAACTGCTTATGCTCTGGTTAGTCACCTATTGATAGTGCTAACATTAATGCTCCTTTTAAGTTTATAAACTATTTTGTTAATATGGAGGGATTCTATGAAGCATAAAGGAAGGATTGGATAAGGTGATTAAGGGATTTAAATAATACAAATGCTTTAGGAAACTTCAGTTTATCAAATCATGACTCAAAGCATTGCATTTGAAACTCGTAAGGAATAAATGCTTAGACATCATTGAAAATAAGAATAAACTTGTTGAAGCTCCATCTCAACTCTACATGGACCTAAAAAATTTAGCTAATATTAAGGATTAGAAACTTTCTTTATGCAGTTCCATGATGTTAGGACTTTTCTCCTTAAACAGAAATCTAGAGTTTAATGGTTGAAGGAGGGTGACAAAAGTTTTTCCTGCTTCTTTAAATCTATTCTTGTTAGAAGGAACTCCAATAAAATATTTTGCTTATACAAGGAAGGAGGGGAAAAAGGTGAAGGGACAAATGGCATTGAAAGAGCTAGGGTATAATTACTTCCAAGAAGTCCTTTTATTTTGCATCTTATATTACTACAATCCCATCTCTTAAAGCTTTTATCTCAAAGTTTATAAATGAAAATTAGACAATGCCAGTTGGAATCAGGGTCGACCCTTGGCAAGGGCAAGGTGGGCACCTGCCCAAGGCCTATCCTTATAAATGATAAAATAAGGCCTATTTTTATCCTTATAAAAATAAAATGAAATAAAATAGGGCCTACTCTTGACCTCATAAAGAACAACAAAAAGGGCCCATATTTTGTTTATTTTTATTCTATATGAGGGCCCAAAAATAGACAAAAATAGGATTTTTTTTTACTTTGCCCAGGGCTTATAAAATATTAGGAACGACCCTGGTTGGAATTCAAGAGATTAAGGATAACATTTTTAGTTTTAATCCTAATAAGGCCCTAGGTTTTGATGGGATTAAACATTTACTTCTTTGAAGTCCTAGCATCTCATTAAGCATCAATTCTATCAAGTTACATAGGAATTAGATTAGGTAAGCTTCTTAAGTAATTTAATAGAAACTCCATTTATTTAGTCCCCAAGTCCCATAATCCAAGTTCACTCAAGGAGTTTAGATCTATTTCATATTGAAACAATCTTTATAAAACCAACTCTAAGATCATTGGTATAAGGCTTAATGTTGTCATTGATTCCCTGATTTGTAAATCATAAGGGGCATTCATTAAAGGTAAAAACATTAAGGACAACATTCTTTTCTTTTAGGAAATCTTTAAAGGATACCAAAGCAAAAGTTAACAAATGTGCAAAGCAAAGAATTTTTAATATAAAGTCCTCTCATTCTTTCAAATAAAGTTTTGGCGAACATTATGGGATGTTTAATTCTTAATTGCATTAGTCAAATTAAGATTGAGCATTTTAAGGTGTTAAACTCATGTTTTTAGGTAATTGGTTGACTTATATAGGTTAATGGTCAACCAATATTTATTAAAGCTGTTAAATTTGATAATACCCTGAGTTTGCTATAACATTGGTTAACGCACTGGTAGATCAATGTGCCATGTTGGTCTATCAATATTCCTACTAGTCAACTAGTATGCTATACTAGTCAATTAGTGTTCCATATTTATCCATTTTTATGATTTGTTCTTGGCTCAAACGATTATTAATGGTCCTAAAACAACATATATATATGTATGTGTGTGTGTGTGTGTGTGTGTGTGTGTGTGTGTGTGTGTGTGTGTGTGTGTGTGTGTGTGTTTTCTAATTATTTTTGGCATCAAGAAGGTTTAGAGTGTCTTATACACATATTTCAAAGTGTTTATTTTAATCATTTGAGAGTGAAGAACTCTGAGTTGTAATATTTTCATCCTTATTTACTTTGATTATAATCAGGTTATTGCAATTATGACTCCCAATAGTAAGAAGATGCATATAGTGAAGTAGAATATATTCAAAGAAGATGATTCAAACCTACACATAGGTTTGACTATGATAAAAGTGAACATTACGAATTTTGATAAAGGACTTATTTTTGTATATAATGATAACTCTACTGATATTTATTACAGCGTCTAAAGTTGTAGGCATTGACCCATAACAACTCAAGCTTGCATTGTTTCCATTTGTTGGATCTTAAGGAGACCAAGTTTTTACTAGGGAAAAATGGAATTTCCTGTAATGATGGAGACATATCTCATGCAAATAACAAAGTTAATTAGATTTATATCATCTGTATACCTCCTGCATATAATTTCATAGTTACCATAATTTTATTATATGCTATCAAAGGTGAGATTACAGTTCAAATAAGAGATATTGTAGATTTAGAAATATATTTTGGATGGTGTCACAGGTGCTAGAAAATTGAGCCCATCTTTCTAATTATAAGCCATTGAAGCAGTAACAAACCTATTATTACGACATGTTTTGTATAAACCTAAAATGTTTGGCCAAACACTAAAATGGTTGACAAAACTAATTAAGTTTAACATCAGATATATGCCATAAAAATTTTAAAATCTCAATTACTAGTGCATTTCATAGTTTAATGTTGGTGTGTTGTCATTGACACCCCAAAATCTAACCTATACTCCAAAAAATATATTTAGTAGTAAAAGTACGGATCGTCCCATAGAGATTACCTAGCCTAGTTTTATACTTTGTAAACAAGAGTTGATGGGATTTAATTATAATAAAAATAATTGAAAAAATATAACTAAAACCATTTAAATTATAATATATATAAAAATAAAAAATTAATCTAAGTCCACATCTACCATTGAAATTTTATAACGATCATTAATATAATTATATATCAACTTATACTTGAAATATTCACCATTGGAACTATTTCCATCTCCTTTTAGTCATGGTGAATTAGAAAACAAGTGAACTAGTTAATCCTAATTACTTGACAACCTAAGTTAAGCACTAAAGGTTTAGTTTAGTAATAACTTTAAGAATTAAAGACATTTATTAAACTAAGAACAAGAAGTTATATTTAATTTAGTCAAGTGTCCTTTTTAGGATCTAATAATTTCTAATTATGAAATTCATTAGATCCTAGTTGTTTCACATATTATAGTGATTAAAAGTTACAGATTTAATATCTAATCCAGTAATGTATTATAACAAATAATAAACTAGCATAGTAAGGTTAAAGATAAGAACTTTTTCTAATAAAGAAATTAGTAGATCACTTGAAATATGTACCAAGTAACCAAGTAATTGGAATTCTATAACCTACATTGACCATTTAAATACTCAGCAATCTCTTTACTCAATTAATCACCTCATCAATTATTATTATAATGTCTCAAAAATATTTTGTTAGTAAATGTGATAGATTTAAATGTTAATATACATGTCTAATGTTCAAACATAACCCCCAATTTACATTCATCAAAAGTACCATTTTGTCCACCATACACTCATCATATTCCTCTTCTCATAAAACCATTTAACTAATTTGATTTATATGCCCTACTAACCCCTAAAGTTAGATAAGATACTCAATTTTAGGCTTAGGGTCACATGATGGGTTCCAATGAAAGAAACAAAGATATTAAATTGGGTTAGCAATTTAGGTTGATGAGTTAAATTAAATATGACCTTTATAATTTTCATATGTGCGTATATTAATTTAATCTTGAAATAATTCAAATCATGTTTTAGAGATACATCCATATAAAAGATCATCACTATTGTGTGATTTTTACTACTAAAGTTTTCTTTCTCACAATATATTACTTACAACCTAATGCTAGTGAACCTAGCATTTGTTAGTAATACATAAGTAAACAGAGTATTTATCTCACAAGGAAGTAGTAAAAATTCAGTAAACTCTCCTACTAATTACCTGGTCAAATAAAATAAAAGGATTTGTTTTAGTGATGGAAAATTAAATTGAAAACTAAACCTAAACCTAAACCTAGGTAGAGTAAAAAAATATTGGAGAAAGAACAAAGTACATAATTAATTGAAGAAAATATATATGAATTTCTTCTAGATAATATCATATTTGTATTCATAAATCAATTTATTAAGAAGGTTTTATAATTTAAGCTAGTAAAATTTCCTAAAATATGAAATTTCACTCTACCTATATTTGAGTTGATTAACCCATATCTATAATAAGTTAAAACGTGAAAAGTATTATTTTCTATAAATTTCTATGAAATATTTAACCTTGATAAAAGAGAGAAGAAGTAAGTCTATCTCTAACACCCCATTTAACTCCTAATATTAAATAATCAGCCACCTTTCATGTTTAAAGAAACAAAAATGACAAAATAAACAAATAAAATAAAAGGTAGAAGAGTTCTAGAGTTGATGTTAATATTCTAATGCAAGCTTTAAGTTGGTCGGATGATTATGATCTTCCTTTCTGTTAAAAATAATTGCTTCATGCTCTTATAAGGTGTTCCTCTCTTCCTTGGTGGCTAACACTAAACCTTTATATTTTTGTTTCTCAAAATTCTCAAAAATACAAAAGTTGTAGGTCTCTTTCCTAATTTTTAGTGACCACTTGAATCCTCTTAATCGGAGCTCAAAGGAGAAAGTTATTACCAAATTATAAAACAATATCACAATTATGTTTTTGAACTTTCTAGAGAGGCACATGACATACATATATCTTCGGCCTCATATCTTTCCATAACTTTCTAGATATGGACAAATTGAGACATCTATGTGCATTGGGTTATATTGCTCTTTAAAAATTCTCTTCTTCGCATGGTCTCCTAAGTCGTGTCTTCATCTTTAAGTATTAAATGAAATAGGTTGGCACAAAATTGTGCCAGGCTATATTAAGTCAGGAATTGTGTTTTCTTTATTTTTTTCTCTTTAAATCTTTTCCAATTCTTGATAAAGATCATCCTAAGGCAAAATCTTTAATAATCATCTAAAGGAAATAGTGGGATGTGGGATTAAAGTACAACTTGAAGAAATTCAAGTTTCACAAAATGACATTGAGCCTGAAAAGGAGATTGAAGCAAGCTCACAAGCTGTTGATGAGTAGCCTTCAACAACACAAGGCCTACGTAGATTTGATAGGATTCGTCATGGGCTCGAGAGATATAGATTTCTCGTAACTGATGATGATAATGTGATGCTCATCGATCATAATGAGCCCACAACCTATCAAGAAGCTATGGAAAGTCCAGAATC
>JANIHZ010122394.1:0-13302 GCA_027478365.1 Erythroxylum rufum | reverse complement strand
AATCTTATCACCCTAACACTTTAATTCAATTAACCTATGTCATAAAATCTCATTCACATTAACATGCTAATTGACTCTAAGATAAATTAATCTATCAAGACCTCAAAATTACTTTAAATCATGCTTAATAAAAAAACTCTGGGGCTAATAAAAGTTATTAAATTTAATGTATTGTGAGTTTGTAGCAACATTAATTAATGTATTGGACAAACAATATGCCATATTGGTTGGCCCATATATGTACTAGTCGACCGATGTTTGAACAACTGGTGAATCTGGGGCTTTTAGTGCATATTGTTCAATCAATGCGTCAAACATAAATGTTATAACAACTAGTTCTTTGATATGACTATTTTAGGTCCTAAAACACTATAAATAAGTGTTTTCTCATTGGTTTTTTTAAAAAACAAGTTTTCAGGTGTTGTATGCACACATTTCAAAGATTTAATCATTTGAGCATCAGTTTGTCATATTTGTGTGAGTGAGCCATTTGGAGTTATTAAGTGAATAAGTGAGATATTTCTGAGTTGTAAAACTTTAGTGGGGTATTGAGTATTGTGCTTAGAGAGTGATCCAAGTGACATTGAGGTTCCTCTTTACCTTAGAAGAAAATTTTAAAAAGGGTTTCTTTTTATCGAGAAAGATTGTACAAAGGTTATTTTTGACTTTTTTCATCTTGAAAGAAGAATCATAGTAGAATTCTAAGAAGAGTCATAGGAGTAGCCATAGGTAAGGGTTGTTTGTTTAATTACTATAAATCAGTTTTCATTCTCTCCTCCCTATCCTTTTAAAATTATTGTTCAATTATTTGATTAAATTATATTAAGAAAATTTCTCATACTTATTTATATTAATTATTGTTATTTGAATATGTTCGTTAGAAAAATTGTGGAATTTTGTAAACACCTAATTTACTCCCTCTTAGGTGCCATTAGGAACTAACAAAAAGGAATTATGTTCAGAAAAGAGACAAGGATTAGATGTTAAAAGATGTACAAATGCTAATGGGGCTAGTTTTGTTGATGACATATGATCTACATCTATGTGCTTCCTATTTGTAGGTGAAATTCTAGTTATTTAAAGAAGTACAAAAAAGGAGGTCATTATTAAGTCTAGTTTTGAAGTCAAATATAGGGGATAAATTAATGTAATATAGGAATTAATATAGATTAAAAATCTAATGTAGAAGTTATATATTGAGTAGGATAATCTTATAAAATTATATTATGGTGATAAGATAACATATGATATTACCCACAATTTAATTAACTATAATTGAGCCAAACATATCGTGATTGTCAAGCCTTTTATCAAAGAGAAACTTGAGGCAAAGCTCACTGAAGTGCCATGATATGGATTCAAGGACCAGTTTGTAGATATGTTCATAAAGGCAATATCAAGTTAAGCATTCAATAGCTATTTTGACAAGATAGGTATAAGTGACATCTATGCACCAACTCAAGGGAGAGTAATGATAAATAACATAATTACTCTAAGATGGTGTAATAATTTTTTAGAATCTAATTATATAAATTTATAAATTATTCTTTATCTACATCTTTATATAATATTGAAGGACACTAGTTTGAAGCAACACCTATTTCTAGTCATTTTTATGATCCTTTGCAAGGAATTGAAGGTCTAATAACTAGGGCAAAAATGAAACATATAAAGGTTGTTTTTCAAGGATTAATTATAAAGCTGTAAGAAAAGGAGGCCATTTAAGATGAATAAGATACACTGCCAAGATTGACCACTTTTTTACTTATTGTTAAAGATGTAATATGATTAACACATAAAGAAATGATCTTGGAAAGAAATTAAAGAATCAAGAAAGAAAATGTAATTGACGTTAGTGTCATTTTGGTGTTTGATGCTAGTCTTGCACTGAATTTAGGAGATTTGAGAAATAAAAATCAAACCTGATATGATGAGTTACTTATGTTTGGCACTAAACTCATCATCAATTTGAATGTGTAAAGTTCTAGAAGCTAGTTGGTATTATTGTGAATGCTGGACTAGTACTAGATTCATGAATTACTTATTTAGTTTTAGTAGGATTTGACTTTTCAAAGTTGTTTATTTTTTCTTAATCAGATTATGATAAGAGGAAGGTGCTCTTTTCCATTTATGACCTAGTTTTTAGGGTTTTATACTTATTTAAGGCTATCTTATTGATGTATTTCATTACATAATTGATTTGAATATAACTTGAGAGTTTTCTTCATCTTCTAAGAATTTCCTCTTTATTTTAAAGAAAGAATGAGGTTAATAAATCATGTTAAACATTTAGCTATTTTTTTATTTTAAGGGAGCATAATTATGTTAATCTTAAAAAGTGTTCATTTTATATGGAATCCATTATTTTTCTTAGTTTTATTATAAATTTGTATGGAATAAATGTAGATAAAAATAAGATGAAGGCAATTAAGTGATTTTGAGCATTTTAAAGTGATTTTGACTAACCCTTTCGTGCATGATTTTTTTATAATTAAATCATTTCTTTTTACAATGTTTCGATTAGACATAGGGCATGAAATTAATGCCTAGAGTGTAATCATATTAGTTCTCCATGATTATATTAATCAGATTTGTAAACTATTTACAAAGTGTCATTTCACCTTAGCCAAGGATTTCCCGAATCAATACTAATCGAGAATGATGGAACATTCTTCCTAATTATTTTAGGGTAATGAATCCTATTTTAATCACTCAACTACCTCCATATAGTTCATGCTACATCTAATGACTATTTATTGAGGTTTCCCTGACTAGAAAAGGTCATAATTAATTTCAAAACATCTAACTTTGGAGATTTCAAGTTAAATGATCACTTATACAATCATCACAATGGGAATTTCCATAAACATACAAGTAATTGGATTTCTAATATAGGGTTAATTCAGTGACCTTGTTGTCTAACAAGAACCCACATATTTGTTTAAGTATCTCCATACTTTAGTCTATGAGATTGACTAATTTCTTTATAAGGAAAAACATAACGTGTGTTAGTCTTTTTTATGCTTTATTAATGTTTAGTCTCAACAGAATAATGACTAGAAACAATTTAGAGATAATAGCTAAGTGCAATATGAATGTCATAACTATAATCTCATCATAATTTTATTTGCAATGTATAATTATCCCATCAAATTTATCATATATATCTAAATATGTACAAGGTAAATAATGCCTTTAAATTATTTTGTCACTAAAGGACAACCAATCAATTGACTGTAGGGCATAAACCAAAATCTCCCATTTGCATTAAGCCAATCGTTTAAGCATCTTATACAATGTCACTATATGACAATCATGCTACTACTGGGAAAGTGGTCTAGTAAGAGAATTCTACAAGATTTTCTACAGTTTGCACTTGTTTACATTTTTCATCTTAATTATCATCATAATTAAAAAAATTGGCTAAATACATCCTTAGATCTTTGATGAGACTTTAGCTCTTTTTACATTCCCAACAGATCTAATGTTCCACAATATATTGCTATCTTAACCAATGCAAGGAACTATATCAAGTTCATTAAAGAAAATATTGATCCAATTATTCATTTACACTAAATGAAAAATGTATTATGGCTTAATTGGCAACCATTGCTACATTGGAACCTTTCCAATCTTAAAATGATATTGCCATAAGTAAAATAGACCTTAATTAGGATTTACTTCTGAAGTTAATATCCATATAACCTTGAACTTAAACATCTTATATATAAAATCATGGATATCTTTAATACTTCACAAGTATCAAATATATTAAATGCTTAATTTCATTAGTACATTATCTATATATTTGGACTAGAGTAGGTAAATAACTTCCATATTTATCTTTGTAGATCTAATTTCCAGAACTATGTTGCTACATTTTCATATCCAATAAGAGTTATTCTTGGACAATTATATTTTCAATAATTGAAAATATGAATCATTATTCTCTGTGAGCAATATGTCCCTATATACTCTCATTAAAGAGGAAAATTATACTCCCACTAACTTTCTTACAGACAAGTAATTCATAGTCATTTCCAAAACAAACTCTTTAAATTCATCATGAAAGTGTGTTTCAAAGTCTCGTATCCTTTTAACTATACATCAAATTTATCAACAAAGGTACTAGTTTCAATAGGATATATTATCATAAGATTTGAACTTTTCAAATTTTATCTTACCCCCACTACTTACCTTGAGAACCATTCTCTTATAAGTGTTCAATGAAACAAATAATTTGTTTAATAGATCTGTAAGATTATATCTAACCTTTTGAATTTCTCATAACCTTTAGTTATCCAATTTACTTCTAACTTATAGGATAATACATGCTTCAACTAAGCATCATATCCCTAAATCATTAGCTTTGACTATTTTAAAGTCTTATTGTTTCATATTTAATATGAAATCTTAATAATTGATTTAATTGGAACTACCAAAGGTAAGTTATTATACTAAGTATATCTATATAAGATTTATTACATCATATAATATCTCATATTGTATTTTCCTTCATACAAATCCATACTTTTATGTAATTTAGTTATGGAGATATTCACCAGAGAATCTCATTCCTTATAAATAATAAAAAATTTAAAACTCACCACATCGATCTCATCGATATGCTTTAGCATTCTCAATGCTTGATTTCTACACCCATATTTAAATAATTTGAACTTTTCAAAATTTTAAATCAGTATTTCATTTAATACATATGATTATATCAAATAAAGTCATTAGTAATCTAATGAAATATAAGTATCATCATTTTATGAATTGTTACCACGTTTAATACATCACATTTATAAGATTCAACAATTCAATACCATCATCATTCTTTCACTGAAGATTGATTTGATTATTCTTCAAGTTAACAAGTTTAACAAGTTTTATACAATTCATAATCAAAAGGATACATATATCATTATCTTTAACTTTATGATTCTCATCATTTTAATTTAACCAACATGGCATAAAAGGATAGTCTCAGTTACCAACTTTATATTCTTTCCACTTATGTTAACGATAAGTCTCCTTCGATCCAACATATACAGACTATTTGTATAAATTTGGAGCAACTAATTTTTCTCAATAATTTATTTCTTGTCATGCTTTGAACATTATAATAATATTAAATCCAAATTCAGTATCCAATACTTAAGCATGAACTATAAATAAATATGATCTCTATCATATCACATATAAGTAAGAAAATCTTGCAATCATTTCTTTTAACGATAAATATGATCATTTTATAACAAAGGCATGCAATTTTAGTCCAGGTTTATACTTTTAGTAAAGTAAATTAAATGAAATAATTTCATCAAGGTACTATACCTTTTGGCTTTACTTTATGCAACCTCTTGCATCTTGCTATCATGGTGTTGACATACATCTTACATGTTATCATCAAAGTTTATAAGACATTAGTCAACTCAAAATGTTAATACATTTTGTCATTCATATGATTTTGACATATCTTTAAAACTTTAACACCATATTCTTAATAGGGATTATAAGAAGAAATTTGGTTCACTAACTCTTATTATCAACTATACTAAACAAGATAAATTCTACTCCCATTACTACTAAATAAGATAAGGACTTTAATTTTGTATTTGGTTACTCCCACTATTTTATTCGAAATGATAGCCCTCACTATAAGTCAGAAAGATTACTCTAATATCTTTAGTAGGCTAGGATCCCATTCTAATTTAGTTAACCTTGAGTCACTCAACAAGCCAACTAAACTTAAATTAAGTAGACAACAACCTTATTAATCACATCTTATGTGACTCTTAGATCTGTTAGGTGACAACTCTTACCAAAACATATCTTATATGTTATTCGTAAACTTGCCTCTAAATTTACATAATCGTGAGCTACTCATCCAAATCATACAAATTTGGTTAAATAGGACCTATTAATTTAAGATAAAACATATTTGGGTTAAAGGGGCCTTTATTCACTAAACAAGCATAACATTAAACAAAAATATGGTTTTATTCTTAAATAATATAAGGAAACAATCACATTATCAATGCATACTTAATATTTTAATGAGGAATTTAATTTTAAATAGTCGCATTAAATATAAAATTGCAAGTAAAATATCACACAAATAAAATATACAATTTAACATACATCTAATATCTATATCACATATATAAATAAAGTATGCAACTTATGCATTAATACTCAAATTATATGCATAAAATATCAAGCTTTATTTGTCACCAATGTTTCTAACTCAAACATAGGCACACTAACAAGGATTGATGATTATAGGCAAAATTTTTCTTATTATATACTTTTCGTAATTATTTTATAGACCATATTATAGTAAGCAATGAGTATATGATCATTTAAAATTGAAATATTTGGGACCTTAGAGATTAAACTAAAGTAGGTTTGGTTTAGCTCAGTAAGAAATATGTCAAATTTAAATAATTCTAAGATTGCACTTGTAACTAATTCACCAATTTGATTCAAAATGGATTAAAAAGAAATGGCATTATAACAATCAAGACTAGGTGCTTAGTCATGGGAAAAGGAGAACAAAGTGGCTTTAACTTCTTTAGCTATGATTTCCTTTGTGAACTCTTGATAAGTTTCATGAAAATCTAGGATTTCGAGCACACTTTCAATTCTTTAAACACTAGATTAGTTATATAAGAGGTGCCCAAATAATTTAGAAAAATGCCTGCATGCTAGCTCTTTTAGTTTAACTTAACATAAGATAAGGTTTCCATCTAGATCAATGAGAGTAAAATACTATTGTGATTCCTTCTAGCTTGAATGAATCTAAAGAAAGACTTAGAACTCCTATCATCTTCTTTTAACTAGCTCACCTTTGATTTTTGTAAAAGTTGGGAATTGTAAGCTTCAAGTGCATCAATATAGCTTCTCAGATCCTAGAGTTCTTGTTCCATGAGAGAGTAATCTAGAGGGTTTAAAACTAATACTTCTTAGATTATGTTCAGTGCATCAATGGCCTCTTTTTTTCCATACCATAGGATCTAACATCCCTCCCTATAACTTCATTAGCTCCATTTTTATTGCCTTATGATTAAAGATACATTTATAGGCAAATAAACCATATACATTTAAGGTCAGACCCTTATTTACAACATCAGTGAGATAAGGGTGTTTGAGTAGAGAACTATAGAACCTAAAATGGGATTTCTGTTTATCTTCTTCTGGCATGATTTGAAGGTAGATTGATGAGTGATCTGAAGTGAGTTGATTCACAAGGACGTTGTAGTGTAAGAATTCATATAAGTAGTTTCAATTTCTACGGATAAAGATGGAAGGATCCAAAGAGATAATTATTCTTCCATTAAAGTGGCACCATAATTGCTAATTATTGTCCATTGTTTTTAAAGAAACTAGAGCCTTTTTTATATGTGGTTCAGTTTAAGCTTAGTTTAAAATAAACCCATAAAATGAGGTCTATTGATGGACAAGAATTCTTTAAAAGCAACCTGGTTGATGGCCCTATATAAACCCTTAACATTCCATTGCTTTGATCTTGGTGGTGCTTGGGACAGGTAATGATATAATAGAGGATTGATTTAACTCCTTACTACATTATCTAGGATTTATGGTCTTTAGGGAGATAGAGGTGTTATTGAGAGGATGTGATTGTCCTACTATTGGTGCCTTTTCAAGAGTAGTAGAGATAACCTCAACATGTGATGAAATAAATGAAGAGGGGATTCAAGTGGTTTAAAGGATCTGAAGTAGGTTTAAGATCTTTTAAAAGGGAATCGAAGTCTTCTAGTGGAGCCACAATAACTAGAGAAGAAGCCACAGATGAGCTAGAATCAAATTCTGGAATGATTTTAGATTTAATATTTTCGCTCTCCACTCGTGGTTCTTTCCTCTTAGGCCTTCAGAGATAGTGACTTTGAGGGAGTCTTCAAATAAAAGATTATCATGATTTAGTCTCATAACTTTAATGGGATATAGAAACTCACAATCTAAATCCACTTTTATACAAAATCATAGATAAACTATTGTTTCTAAGTTTATTGTGTTCTTATTAAGGTTGATCAGTTTGCCTAAGGAGCTTATAATGTAAATTAGCAAACCTTTGGCCTAAATAGGCATGGTTCTCAATCTATTCCTATCTAAATAAAACCCAGGGAGCCATTTAGTGACAAAGAGGGGTCTTCCATGTATGCTCCATTGACCAATTTCCTAAGGTTACAAATTTGAAGATGAATAACACTTATTAGAACCTTTTCAAGGCGAAACTTTTTTCCTATTTACAAATGCTTATTGTTAGACAGTACAAAAGGGCAATCTCTTTTCTAAAACATAGCCAACCAAAGCTAAATTCCAAGTTGAAGGATCTCATTTAAGGGTGTGAATGAGGCTTTTTAGGTGGAATGTTTTACATATCATAGTTGAAAAAATGTATCTAGATAACTTGCCACCCTTCTCTAAGTAATTCTCTGAGGGGGAATTAATACATCCTATTGCATAGGAGAGGGAGGTTCCAGGGCTCTAACATCTATATAAGGAGAAATTACAAAGGTTGAAAGGGAGTTTTTTTGGAATGTTTTATACAGGTTTTAAGGGAAAGACATATCTAAACACAGAGGAGGGGGCTCAGACCTTGCAAGAGTGGGATCTGGCCTCAAAGGGGTAGGGGAAATCTTAGTTTCTAGTAAAGGAAGAAAATTGAAGGGGGATTGATTGGAAGAAATTTTCCTAAGATGATAAAAGACGAAATTGAGCAATATGGAAAGAGGGGGAGTTACCTAAAATGGAAATTAAACCAAACAAATTGGTTTCAAAAGGATGTGTGTTTGAGAAAGAGGAGAAAGGAGAGAAGTTTTACCCTAATTTAGGAAGATATTGTGACTTCCTCTAGAATGGCTCATGCTTATCTCTCTTTATTCACATTGTGACCTAAACATACATCGCTTCTCTCAAATTTGGATGCATGAATCATATAATGAATATTTCACTTTCACTTTAGTATGAAAAAATCACAAGAAAAGTAGCATTTCATTAATCATAGAATGAATTGGAATATATCACATCTTTGGTTCTTGCTACCTAAATTTATATCCTAATTAGTTTATAATCACATAAAGAATATTAATATAAAATCATAAAGAAAACAACATAAAAACATCATGTTATTGAATCTTGTAATCCCAAAAATATTTTTGAAATCTTCATCTATCTTCACGAATGGTGAGTTATTAATAAAGATTAATATATAACGACTTCAAAGTGACTCCTTACTTATCTTTCGACTAAAGAATCTTCCTTTTTGTCTCTTTTATTTGTTTAAAAAGTTGAAACTTTAACTTTTAATGAACTACTCGACCCTAAACTTATTTGTCAATCCCCTATTTTTTTTATCACACTCCAATTATAGTGGAAAACTTATTAGATTATAGGAAAATTTTCCATCCTTTTAGATTCAATAATATACTAGTGGAAGTGAATGGATTTAAGGAAGCTTCAAGGAAAGAGTTATCCTAAGATATTAATGGGTGTAAACTCTATATTTGTATACAACGAATGAAACTGATAAACTTGGAACTCAAATCCTTTAACAAATAAAGAATAAGGGATACCATTCACGCTTTAACTCAGCCTAGGAATAGACTGATCTTCATATAATCTCTTTTAGCCATATCCACTATTGAATAAACACTTCAAAATAAAGACAGGACTACTCTCTTTAATTATACTATTGTAACTGAAATTAACAATTCACTTTAGAAACAAAGATTAAAGATTAATTGGTTATTGGAAAGGGATAGGGACTCCTCTTTTTCCTTAATTTAATCCTTAATAAAAGGAACTACAATAGAATCAATCACATATCTAATACTTAAGGGTACATTATTGATACTCAGTAAGGGATTCTTTAAGATGCTTGTAATTTATTCTCTAGTTCTCTAGGAACTCCAACAAGTTGTCACTCTTTTATCCAACTTTGACAATCAATTAGTAAGGGGAAACTTACTAATCAAGAAGTTGCTTCCTTATAAGGCCATTTACAATAACTAATATAGAGCAAGTTTTGTTTTCTATACACGTTAACAATGTTCTAGGCTTTAACAAGATAAATTGCTTCTTCTTTTAAAGATCTTGGACATAAGTCAAATTTATGGTTATGAATGTTGTTTTGAAATTACTTAATTACTGCAAGATGTTGAAGGTTGTTAATGAATTCTTTTTGTTCTTCTTTCCTAAGGTGAGTAATCCTTCTACTTTCAAGGATTTGAAACCTATTGCCTACTATAATGCAATATAAAAACTTATCCATGTTGATAGCAAACTAATCGAAGGAGCTACTCCTTAGTTGTATTGATTTTACCTTAGGAGAATTTATAAAAGACAAATCAAAACACCAAGGATCTTATCAGATAAAAAGGTACCTTTAATGACTTTTATCTAATTATTTATATAGAGTCATCCTTAGACCTCAAATCCCTTTTGTCCCTTGGAATAAAATATTCTAGTTCAAGCACTCAAGTCCCAGAGCTTCAACCATCATTTGGTTCACTATCAAAAGAGAACTTCATAATGCTGATAGGATTGGTAGGTTCTAGAACATATCTAATAGTTTCTCTCTTCATAGGGAAGAAGAGGAATCCATCGAGCACCTCTTTTTTAATGTTCCTACTTTAGATTTGTATGGCTAGGTATATCGGCATATTGGAAAAAGGTCATTCATCATCCCCCCTTCCATGTAGCTAGAATGATATTATGAATTGGTCAAGCCAACTTTAAAATCTTTTTAATAGTGATTACATAGTTAATAAAATCTACTTGAGGAATATAATTTACTCATTATAGAAGGAGAGAAATATGTGAGTATTTCATTATGAGTCTAAAAAAAATCCCTCGTATTTAAATATTTACTCTCAAAGATAAGGTGGCAATTTATAACTTAGAAAGATCCACCTATTATATAACTTGGACATCATGTTACATTGGAATCTAATCTAAATTAAGAAGCCCCTTAAAACTAAAGTTGCCATTGCTATATTTTCTAGTATCTCGAAGTCTTTGTAACCTATTAAGGCTTATATATTTTAGTAACAAGTTGTTATCTCTTGGATATTTGAATAGTTAAGTGATTTCAACCTTTCAACTATTTGGTTTTTTGAAATCCCTTTTTAGATTAATGGTATATTATTTAATTTCTTTAAAAAGCAGGGATATTCTTAAGATTAAACACATTAATATACTTGGATCATTTTCTATTCCTTGTTTAAACATTCAAAGATTTCATCTTATTAATAGATAATCATTCAAGTTTTATTTATTTTTATCTTTGAAAAGTCAAAGGCATTGTATACGTGTTATGTTTTCAAAGTAGAAGTAGAGACACAAAAGGATAAAATAATTAAGATTATAAGATTTGATAAAGGTCGAGAATGCTATTTAGGTGCACAAAGGTAAGATAAAAATAGGGTATATTTATTATATTTCTTCACAGACGAGACATTATTGCACAACATGTCATTGCATGTTTATCATAACAAATTGATATAGAAAAAAGAAGAAATCATACCTTTATAGGTATGGTGAGAAGCATGATTATTAATTATAGTCTCCCATTAAGTTTATGAAGTTTCCACCTTGAAAACTATAATGGACATCTTAAACGAGTTCCATCAAGATCCATTCCTAAAAATCCTTTTAAGATTTTGAATGAAAGGAAAACAAATTTAAGACATTTACACATATGGGGTTGTCATACTAAAGTAAGGATTTATAATCCAATGATAAAGAATTAAATATAAGGATAGAAAACAGTTATTTTATTGACTATAAAAAATCTATCCTTTAAATACACCAAAGACAGTTGAAGCTAAAAATGCGGGGTATATCAAGGATTAGAAATTTAGTGGGCGTATTTCTCATTTAATTGAATTAAAAAAATCAAAAAATTTTATTTTAGATATATTGGTTTTCTTTAAGTACTGAAGGATATGATGGACAAATTTGTTCAAGAATCAAACATGAGGCATTAAACAACATATTCTTATGTACTTAACTTGGTGAATTGGATTAGTCAATTGGTGAGAATATATCTAGCAGACTACAGGGGAGTTTGGCTAGTACTACTGAAAGAGATCCTAATGAATATAGAATGTCAATCACCCTTAGGAGTGAAAACAAGCTTCTAGAAGTAGAGGAAGATGAAGAAGAGGAAGCTACTATCTAAGAAGCGGAAGTAGAGAAATGGCAAGAGATAATTGAAGAAGAAGATGAGCCAGAAACCTTTGTCTAGGAAGAAGAAGAATGGACAAAGGCGGTTAAGGAAGAATTAACGGAGGAACTAAATAAGAAAACTACTGGTGAGTCATTGGTAGCCACCTTAAGTACGTAGGATTCCCACTTCCTGCAAGCCAAATATTTTGAGTCAACCAAAGATTTAAGGAGTTTGGTTATCCCTTACTTTATTATCAGCTTGTCATTAAAAAGGGCATTAATGCACTTGATAGGATTTAGTAATTTGATAAATTATGCTTTTATTATTATCTTACAATATATGACTTACTTACAGGCTACGAAACTGCTATGTGGAGAAAAGGGTAGAAGTAAGCAATTAATATGGACTTAGAATGATGCTAAACATCGAGCTAAGAATGTCAAACAAGCACTACATAAAAAGGAAACCCATGAATTAAGGTAGGTTTTTATTTTAAATTCCATGTTATTTTGTTTCTACTTTGATGTTTAACATAGAACTTTATTTCATTTTATTTTGTGTTATGTTATTTCCATATCCCTTAGTTATTTTTATTTTCTTTTATCCTTTTATCACTTTTATTTATATTTTTCATGGATATTTGAATCTAGTGTCGGATGGATAGTCCTAAATTCATCAACATTAGAATATGAAAATCTTATTACTCAGGGAAGTACCAAATTTCTCCACTTTTTCACTTTTTATTCATATATGCTTTATTTAACTTGGTGTAAATTTTGTAATTTTTGGATATCTGAGCTGAAAGACATGAGTTGCGCAATTAGGGGGTATGTTCATGCACTAGCTAAAAGTTCAAATGTGTATAGTCTGTAGTATTTGGTGCATAACTCATTGAATACTAAATCAAATTGGATGATCTTGTAGTCATTAGAAATTTAAGACAATGGAGAACAACTTTCCAGAAGGAAGTTTTGCCTAAATTTGTCATGTACCCTATCAGATTAATTATGCAAAGTTGACCTGAAGTCATGTGGGTAGAAAATCTGAAGTGGTCAATTAGGTTATGAAATTGATTTCACATTGTTTTATTTTGGTCCAAATTA
>JANIHZ010122355.1:0-13314 GCA_027478365.1 Erythroxylum rufum | reverse complement strand
AAAATTTGAAATAATAAAAAAACTAGAGTTTTTTCACATCTCAAAGGGAGTTAAATTATTTCAACGTTTGATTTTTTTCGCTCCCAAAAACTTTTTGAATTACTAGTAGAAAGAGATTTCGCTAACGAAAAAGCTTTCAACGCTGACCAATATCCTTTTCGTTTCCAAATCTTTTTTCGAATACGCTTTTTTGATAGAGAAGTACGTTTTTTTGGAACTGCCATTCAAAAAAAAAACAGGTTATTTAGTATAGTTGGATGTGAAAGACATCTATAGTTCAAAAAAATGATTTTTACTATTCATTAATTATCTATTGAGTTTTCAAACTCTACTCTGTTTATAAAAAAAAAAGGAAAGTCTGTCCGCTTCGATTTCGATTTCGATTTCTATCATTTTTCGTTCTATTCTACTTATATATGTGTATATGGGATATAATCCAGCAAAGGGTAAACCCTATTGATTCTAATAACTAATAAAAATGATTCTAATAACTAATAAAAAAACTGGAATTCTAGTAAAAAGTAAAGCTAAAGGAAAAATTATACCTAATTGAAATTCAATTTAAAAATTCAAATGAGACTAGTAGTTAATTGGTTAAAAAATAGAAGATTGATAAAAAAAGCCTATGTATATGTAAAGGTAAAATGTCAAATCTCATAGCCCTTTAATATAATAGAAACATAATTAATTAATATAAACATAATTAATGCAAGTTCAAAAATCAGCCCCAAAATACACAATACAAAAGAAACTCAAATAATTCTCTTTTTTTTTTATTATTCTTATCAAGATCAAGTATTATTCTTATCAAGATCAAGTAATAGTTTTACGATGAGTCTCTATTCTTTTTCTATATATATAAATTCTTGCAATTTTGAAAGTTTGTTTCATTTTCTTTAGAATAAGCCTTTTCCCCTAGTATTTTGGTCATATCATTTGACCTGTTTTCACTTCTTGGGTTGAATATGTGAAGTATTTGGAAAAGATTTATACTAATTAAGAATATATAATTTCATGAAAATTGCATTTAAGTTTTGTATATTTTTCTTTGTTTTTATTATTTTCTTTTTTATTTTTTTCTTTCCTATTCTTCTTGCTGAAAAAAAAAGTCGATGAATCAGAAACAAGAAACAATTAATTAAAACATAAATTAAAAAAAAAATTATGGAACATACATATCAGTATTCGTGGGTTATACCTTTTGTTACACTTCCAGTCCCTGTGTTAATAGGAGCAGGATTCCTCCTTTTTCCGGCAGCAACAAAAAAACTTCGTCGTCTGTGGTCTTTTCCAAGTGTTTTAGTGATCAGTATAGTTATGATTTTTTCGACCGATCTGACTATTCAACAAATAAGTAGCAGTTCTATTTATCAATATGTATGGTCTTGGACCCTCAATAATGATTTTTCTTTAGAGTTCGGCCACTTGATCGACCCACTTACCTCTATTTTTTCAATGTTAATTACTACGATTGGAATTATGGTTCTTCTTTATAGTGACAATTATATGGCTCATGATCAAAGCTATTTGAGATTTTTTGCCTATATGATTTTTTTCAACATTGCTCATATACGGAACATCTCGAAATAATACCCGGGGCGGGAGATTCAATTAACCTAGAATCAGAAGTGGAAATTTCACCTCGACCGTCAATAGGTTTAGCGAGGGCATTTATAACATGAACCAAATAAGCCTCCCAAATAAGCCTCACTCGCTGGTATCTGAACAATTCTTCCTGTTGCTTTTACAGGAACTTCCGTCTTGTATCATCAAACCATCACCCATCAATGCAACCCCACAATTATTGGATTCCAAATTCAAAGCAATGTCTATAGTACCTTCTTCAAATTCTACTAATTCCCCTGCCATTACTTCATCAAGACCATAAATTCGAGCAATTCCATCGCCTACTTGAAGTACGGTACCGGTATTATTGCTGAACCCAACGCCTACATTGCATTTGTAGGTAAAAGAGTAATTGAACAAACATTGAATAAGATAGTACCTGAAGATTCACAAGTGGCCGAATTTTTATTCCATAAGGGCTTATTTGATCCAATTGTACCACGTAATCTTTTAAAAGGAGTTCTGAATGAGTTATTTCATCTCCATGCTTTCTTTCCTTTGAATCATAAAGAAAGTAGAGCCTTAAGTTAATTAAATTAATAGTTAATTAAAAATGAAATTCAAATTAATAGTTAATTAAATTAGTGAAATCCTTTTATTTATGACAAACAAGTATTTATTTATTGTTTCTCGGAATCAAAGCAAAAATGCAACGAATGGGTTTTGGCTGTTAACTGACTGGTCATAGGTTCGAATCCTACTTGGGGAGATTTGATTCATTCCGAATTCAAGAATTCGGAATGAAAGGGTTCGCTTTGACCGTTAAAGGTGTTTTTGGGACATATAGAAGGGAGGTAGCCAGGGATGTAGCACCCCCTTAAACTTGATATACTTCTTAATTTCATTAAAATTGAGTTACTTATATCACCAAAAATAATTTGATTAATAGAAATATAGTTTATTATCATCAAAACCGCATATTAGGACCTCACTTGATCAATAACTATTAGTATTTTGTTATGAATTTCCTTACTTAGCTCATATGAGGACTTCACATGCTTCCAACTGAATTAGGCGTTAATAGACTGCCACCTAATGATAAGGCTTAACCTCTGATGCCTTACCATAAGGCTAAGACTTACAATTTAATAATATTAAAAAAAAAAGGAAATAAATCAATCTACATGGTAATCTTTATAAAACCATGCTTGAAAAATGCCTATGTCCCCATGCTTCTATCATGTAATCCAATTCCTTAAAAAAAAAGGTAGTATGTAATAATTGGGAAAAATATAATAGCATAAATATAAATTTAAACCCATTCTATTATATACGTCATAAATATCTATAAATGTGCTTATACTTAAAAAAACATCCAGAGTACAAGTTATGCAAATGTAATGTTTCAAAATAAATAAACCAAATGCAACAATTTAGTATTGACTAACACATAAGCCTTATGACTATTCATATCTAGGCATGAATAATTTTCCTTATAGAATAGAATGATACCCAACCCATTATAGCCATATCTACTTCAACTCAAGTAGTAGAATGATACACATCCAATTTTTGTGGGCTGTAGACAACTATGGTACTCACCAAACATTATATATATGCATAATTTCCCTTTTGTGGGCTTAAATCATACAAAATTAGGTTTGAATCACATAACGCACCCAACATCTATATGAGGCGCCATTCATAGGAATGGTTGCATAATTTAATTTTGAATTAGTTGTAGGTGTTATCTAATGCAAGAAATCACAGTTAACATGCCTACTATTCTCTTTTTTGTTTTGTTTTGAAGTTTAGAAGAGTTGTATTAAAACTAAATGATGGATATAAATGACCAAACGATGCTAGCTCTCTAATGGTTCAAAGGTGTTATAAAACATGAAATAATAATAAAGCAAGCTAAACAAGGTTTTTACTACAAGGAAAGGTTTAGTTCTATTTCATTAAAAAATTCATAACCCTTAATCTTGAGTAAAATTCTTATGATAATCTCCTTAATTTTACCAGAACTAATACAAAATAGTTTTTCATTTCATTTTTTGCAATTGAAATGCACTTTTGAGCCAAAATCTATCTTAAAGAGCTTAAAATCTCCTTTGCATTTCACCTTAAGTTCAGTGACCTAGTTGAGTACATTCATCTATTCAATAATTGAAGTGTTTTTATCAAAAATTCTAAGGATGAGCTTCTAAATTCTATTGGTGAGTAAACAGTCAAAGAAGAGATTATTTAGATTTTTCTACTCCCCTTGGAATCATACACAACTATTATCATTTAACTGGAACTTCAGTTTATCCTTTATTCTTAGCTTTCCCCTAAGCTGCTAGCCATAATATGAATGAGTGGAGGTAACAATATGTGAATACCATATCAGCTTGTATCAAGGACAAGGATTAACAAGCTCTAAAAAAATTGTTTTACATTAGGCAGTGGAGAATTTATTACACTTATTAGCTTTCCCAAAAATGACTTCATCCCTTGATTGATTAGGGAGGTAAGAAGGACAGTTGACAAAGATATAGTTACTTCCTCTTAAGGAATAAGGACAAGATCATGTGTTATTTAGCACTAGTTTTAATTAGAAGTGTAAGGAATTAATGGTCTAAGACTACTAGCTTCTCTAGCTTCATGGTATTGAACTATGGGATCCCAATTATCATACCATAGGCTTATTGACTTGCCATTTCCAATTTGGTGTAGAATGGTTTGTTGGATTGAGTCTATCAAGTGTAAAATTTGTTGGAAAAACATGGCATATGCTACCCTTGTTGAGATTGCCAAAATACTTTTTATTTTTAAATAGTAGTTGTGAATCCATTGCACCCACTTGTTTTCTTTATCCATACATAGTTTCATTGTCTTTTTATTAGTATTATCTTACTCATTTTCTTTTTAAGAGTAATAACTAGTTTTCGTAGTTTCTTAGGTTGGAATATTAAGGACCAATTGATGCATATATTTCTTTTTGATGAGGTATGCCCATTCCATAAGAAAATATTGATAAGCTTATCAATACCCTTCATATCTCCTTTAGGGATAGCTAGATGTGAGATCTAATATATGTATAATCTGGAGAAAATAGAAATGGGTAGATGAAGTCTACCTCCTTATGATACGACTTTGTTGCACCAAGCCTACAATCTCCTTATGATGTTGCACCAAGCATACTTTAAAAGGAGGCTTTACAATTCTCAATCCCATCGAGTTAGTAATTAAGCTTGGGGGAATTCAACTGAGAAGGTGTAAGAGCTCTTGTTTGTATTAAAACTAAGGGTATCAAAGTTTCTAAAAGTATCTACGAATCCATTAAGTTTGTAATAGAAGTTTGATCAGCTCCATATATCATAAAAATATCATCAGCAAATAGGAGTTCTAAGAGCTTAAGTTTGCCACATCAATAACGGTACCTAAAGGAGGGGTTTCTACTAATATGAAGTGTTATGATCCTTAAAAGCACATTCCTAAAGATTGCAAAGAGGTAAGGTCACTACCTAACTCCCTTTATAGTTTTGAAATTTTTCCTAGCCTCTCCATTCACTACAACAGTATAAGACCCTAAGGTTATATAGGTTATAATCCAATTCAAAACTTACTTGGATATTATCCTAGAGCTGTTAGTGAAGATTTGATGAAGTCCCAGCTCACAGAATCAAAAAAACTTAGTGAAATCAACTTATAGAGCATAGTTCTTATAAGAAATGTTGGAGTTGTATCCTCTAAAAATCCCTTAAGATATAAGGATGTTGTCACTAATGGATTTTCCCTCTATGTAATATCCGTGTCTTACATTAATAATATTTCCAAGGGTTTTATTTAGCTTATTGGTCAAAATCATTGAAATCACCTTGTAAACATTACAATAGGATATTGGCCTATATTCAATCAATGATGGGGGATTATAGAGCTTTAGAATCAAGAAAAGATAAGTCTTGGTTAGCTTAGTAAGTATCTTCCCTATGTGAAAATATTCCAACATTGCATCAATGATCTTTGGTCCAATGGTGTTCCATAAGTCTTTAAAGAATTTGGCATTAAAGCCATTAGGACCAGGATCTTTTTTAGGGTGGAATGAGAATAGAATGGCTTTTATTTCATCTAGAGTTTCTTCTTTAATAAGATCATTATGAAGATTGACTGTATTGAACATTCCTAGACATTAGGAATGTCAAGAGAGATGTTTTCTACTCTTCAGCTTTTTCCTAACAGTTTTTAAAATTTTAATGAATTAATCAATTAATAAGTTGTTGATCATTTACTACTTTCCCCCTCTGAGTCTTTAAGAGAGATAATTCTATTTATGTTTCTTATACCTTAGATACAATAGAAGAAGAATTTTAAGTTCCTATATTCCTCTATAAGACATATATTCTAGATTTCTTCTAGAGTTGAGAGTTTTATTTGTCATCTGCATTCAAATACTTCTTTAGCTCTATTCTTTCCACTGTCTTAAGGGAACTATTTAAGGGATTATTGTCCAAATCCTTTTGGCACTAATTAGGCCTTTCAAAGGCATACCTTAGTTCCATTTTCATAAAATCCATTTTATTTTTTGTTCATTAATCAGTTCCTTCCTAATAACCTCTAGCTTCTGCACTAATTGACAATTTTCTTAGCCTAAGACACTTAAATGGATTCGTTTCATAACTAGTGTGTTCCCTAACATTTAATTTTGGTCTTTAGACATTTACCATTCTTTTTGTAAAGGCTTCCAAGGATAAAATGACCCCAACGGTAGATGTATCATTTGTTTTTCTAATAAGATAAGGGAAGCCTCTACTTCATTGCTATCAATAGCCACAAGTATTCTATCATTATTACAGAAGTTGTGATTATTGAAAAACTTCCAATCTTCCAATTTATCTTTAAGAAACTTAGCTTTTTGTAATTGTTTTCTTTAATTATATTTTCTAGTTGACTAATCAAAAAAGGTTGGAGCTCTCTAATATAATTAGCTACTATATGTTGTTTATTTAGGCTATTGATCCCTTTCGTATTCTGCACCAGAATAGAAATTAATGGAGGCTGTACAAGTTTTTTTTCCTCCTTCATGCATCTCCTCCTTGTAATACTTTGGATGTTTCCCTCTGTATCAGTCTTTCTAACAAGTTTATAAGTGATTCCTAAGCCTTCCTAAATTAAGTCCTGTAAAGGTATTTCACTAGGATTTGTATTCCCCTAGATAACTCGAGTTTCCACTTTTACAAAATGAGTTTGGATTGGCCCCTTGTGTAGTGTATGAACCTTCCTATAATTAAAGGTCTTTCAAGTACCAGGTTCCTCATTGGAAAGATACAAATTTATGTCATCATCTTTGGGGGCTTGATTACCAGTTAAGGTCTCAATTTGAGTTGTTCCTTCAAATTCACCGTTTGATCTGTATGGAGCCCTATAATTTACTTCCTTATTTCCATTCTCCGCTCGCTTAATTTCTAGGAATTCCCCTTACTAAAATCTCTTCCAAATTGTTCTGTAAGTTTTATTTGCTTTTAAGGTCTTAGGTCTCAAATTATAGATGACAATCCCATAATCCTCGTAAAGATTTTCTAGTTTATTTAACGTTAACAGTAGGATCATTTTGGGGAGCTCCTTGGTGATGTCAACTAGTACACAGAAACAAGCATAGCTTACCCTCCTTAAGCTTACTTTTACTTTATTAATGAATAAAGTTTTTCTTATACAGCTTCCTATAAAGAATCCCAGTAGAATTGTCTCCCATTTCATTGTTCCTTCTATTAGAATTTCAATCTTTGTTGCCATTATGACATTCACTTATGAAGTTCCTAAAGGTCAATTGTGGAGCTTAAGTAATGGTGAGAAATCATCCAGTACTTGCTTTCAAGACTTCCAGACGTTGCTATTAACTAAAGGACTTCTAGCTAGGGACTTAGTTCTCGAGGCTTAAAATGAGGGGGGACAAGAGAAGGGAAACAAAATGGTAACTATGAAACTAAGATTCAGAAGTGTCTGAGTATATGGCTGATCAATATATTTATAGATTTTTTAGGTAAAGGAAAGGGGTCAGAAAAAGGAGGGAAGTTCTCCTTTACTAGGGGGAGGTACCTGACATTGCACTTAAATAGAAAAAAATATTGATTATAGTTAATGACCATGCAAAGATGAATTCCTACTAGAACAAGTTGGTCAGAGGGATAGGCCGAAAGGAGCTTAAGGACTGTGAGTAGTAGGAGTATGAGGGGAGTAGGAGTTGAAGAGTGGAGAGTAGGAGTAAATTTTCTTATCGAGGTTAAAGTTAAAGGAAATAGAAAGGGAGGCTATTTTCATAGAGTTAGAGAAGGAAAAAGGCATTAACCGAGTTGGTCTAAGTTAGTCGGACTGTTTAACAAAAACTCAACTTTACTGGATATTTTAGTTTAATTTTCAACACAATTTGAAAATAGGAAGGGAGGCTATTTTCATAGAGCTAAAGAAATTAAGAAGAAATATTGCAATAAAAATTAAGAAGAAGAAATAAAAAGGTAGAGGTACTTGATGAGCATTCAACCACAAATTCCATCCAGCCACGCATGCATATCCTGATAGTAGATACATAAATCTCCAACTTCAAGGAGAAATTATTTTATAGTAAGCAGTAGCGCCAGACAAGTACATATCTTTGGAGAATTTTAATTATGAGAAGACACTTTTAAATCATTCACATTCAAATTAATCCCTGCTCAAATTGAATAGTTCCCTTGCAGGAAGTAAAGCTCTAACTCCAAATTTTAAATAGCTGCATATATAAGGAGGGTTTGAACTCAAGACCTCACTTAAGAAAATAGAGTCTCTTACTAACTCACATGCGCTTCGAAGCTAAGTACATATCTATTTTAACCATGCCTTGGAGAGTTCATAGTAATACACAAATCTCCAACTTCAAGGAGAAATTATTTTATAGTAAGCAGTAGCGCCAGATAAGTACATATCTATTTTAGACTTTTAGTCATGCCTCGGAGAGGTTATCACCCACCTCCTTGGCAAAACCTTCGACAAAGTCAAAGTATTCGTGGGGCACAGGATCATCTTCATTTATTTTCTCATATTCATGAATTATCTTCACATAGGCAGCTGTTTCATTTTTTGGGGCTGCTTGGAAGGTAGTCTTCCAGGTCTTAGACTTTCTTAGGAGATCACCCTCCAATGCTGTAAGAATCAGCGTCTTGTTCGCTTTGTCCACTTGGGTCCTCGCCTTGTAAACCTCAGCCTTCCCATCTGTTCATGTTCACAAATATAACGGTCTTAACATCACATCAAGAACATTTGACCCAAAAACTATAATAATTGAGTGAGATGTAAATCCTCTCTTCGTTTTTTACACAAAGTTGCGTTGAAAAAATTTATTGAACCCAGATAGAGATGGGATCGTAAGTCTCCCAAATATATATGAATTTACTTATAAATCATAGTGAATGATAAATATGCATAGACTATTTCTGGAAACTAGAAAACAAGAACTTACTTAAGTTATAGTTCCAGGATTTCACGGAGTCATTAGAACTCCAGTCACCTGCAACTAGCTCAATGCTCGTGAGCTTATCAGTAACATTAGGAAGACGGTAAGCCTCGCTGGAAAAGATTTTGCAGAAATCTTCAGCAGAATTTTTGATCTCGATCACCTTCTCATGCTTGTGAATTTGAGCCATATCTGTATTACACAATTAAGGTTGAAATGCACATCTATGGCTTGTGCCTTTATAGAGGTAGCAAATACCAAAAGCTTCTGACCATTATTTATTCCTTCAATATTCTACAACTTTATCCAACAATCCCGATCCAATACCAGAAACTTTTACCCAAAGGCTTGTAATTAATCATGTACGCCTAACAATAGGTAAAAGCCATTTTGATGACGGACGAATAAAAGGTATTTTTGATTGGAATGTCATTATTACAAACGACTTGTTAACTTACAAGTCGTTTGTAATAAATTTTACTCGCGTTTTATGAATGAATGAAGACATAATCGAACTTTATATTCTTACTTAAATTCTTGCTCATTCATTTGTATACTTATAAATAATTACTAAGTTCTATTATTTTAAGATTCAATCAACTTTTAACTATATTTTTGCTGACATTATCATTTTCCCTATAATATAAAATATGAAAATATAAACATAGAAAAATGAAATGTAAAAACTACTCTTTTCCTTGTTTTGCAACAAAATCTAATAACAATTTCAAATTAGATAAAATTTTCAAAAGAATTAGTTTCACATAGAAACGTTTTGGTATTAAGCAAATGTGTGAAAATTTTTATAAATAAATAACTTATATTACTGATAACGTACAAAATCATTGTCTTAGTATACCCATATGTCTCAATCTTACTTGGGATATACCACCAATACATCATAAGGAGATGATGCCCTATGTCAAAGCTTCCATCTACTTCTCTTTTCATACTTAAGTTTTCATAATGATTCCTAGCTAGGACAAGTAAACTAATATGTGATAGGATCATCTAGTCAATAAGTTCCACGTATTTTGGTGATGCACCATGTAATATGTTATTTCTTTCATATAAGATATTTTGTAATCCCAATCTTTAACAACTTTCAAATAAATAGTAAATAATTCATAAGTTTACAAAATAAATATTCATAATTAAATTTCTTATATGTTGCTAAGATTTTAGAAATCATTAGATAATTCTATATAAATTATAATTTTATTAAAATATGTTACTTTAATTACTAATCATGAGATATTATCTATCATTTAAATATAATACATCACTCAATTCGAGAGGGTTCTCAATCATGCAAAATAGGGGAATGTTTTCCCAAAATATAGCTTCAAGTTATGGCTAGTGTGAGAAGGTTTCTTCTCTCACTACTTTGTCTCTTCTATCAAGCAACTACTCACTACCTTCTGCCTCATTATGTTTATTGATCCTTGTCTTTTTCCATTATTTTTTTCTCCTTTGACCATCCTTCCTTCTTTATTTTAACACACTTCTTTACTGCTCTCATGTTTGGCTTGCTTCCTCTAGCTTCAAGTTATGGCTAGTGTGAGAAGGTCTCTTCTCTTACTACTTTGTCTCTTCTATCAAGCAACTACTTACTACCTTCCACCTGATTATGTTTCTTGATCCTTGTCCTTTTTTAGTTTTTTTTTTTTCGTTTTCCCCTCTTTCCATCTCTATTTTAACTTACTTCTTTCCTTCTATCTTGTTTGGTTTTCTTCCTCTTTTCATTTTCTAACTTCTTTCCCCTTTTTCCAACTTTCTATTCTCCTACCTCTTCTTTTCTATCTACTTGCCTCCTTTCTTAATCATATCCCTCATCAATTCTATTTCCCTACATTCTCTAAGCCCCTCATTTTTTTCTAATTTGGTCTTTCTTACCTCTTATAGTTTTCCATATTTTTCTCCCTCATAACTTTTAATAACTAGTTTTCAAATTTTAATTGCTTTTATTTCCCTCTTTCACTTCTTGATAGTGCTCCTCCTATTTAAACTTCATTACCCCCATAGTGCCTTCGTTAAGAATGTTCTAGCTTTAGCTCCCTCAAAGACTCTCAGAATTATGCCCCTAACCAAAACTCACTTAATGTTGACACTCAAACTACTATTGTTAATGATTTGAAACTATCTTCTAGCTATAGAAAGACCTAGTATCAAGTTTTAAAGGATGTTCCTTAATTGAAAAGTTCTCTTACTTTTCTTTAGTTGGAAAGGAGGGTCTATCCATTGCTAACCTGCTTGAAGAAGAGCTACACCTGAAATCTGTAAATAATAAAAGTCTTGACATTAAAGAAATTACAAGCATTCCCAATAACGCTCAGGTTGAACCCCACTTGGATCCTAAGAGCAACTGTAGGCTCGAAACTGAGAAAGTTTCCATAACCACTATACTAGAGCGCTTAAGGCTTACAATAACTCATTGCTAAAATAGAAATCAAGAATTCATTGGTTACGTAATGAGGGAAAAAATTGTACTTCTCTAAATTCATCTTTATAGAAGAAATATTAACAAAATCATGGACTTGGTCAAAGATAATGGTAAGAGAATCTAATACCACAGGGATCTTTAAAAAGAGGCCTTCTTCTACCTTTAAGAAATCATAGATCTCTATAATAAGACCTGGTCTTCTTTATAGCAACTCTCCTTTTTCATGCCTTAGTCTATTACTAAAGCTTATTAAGTCCATCAACTCTAGTGATATAGAGTGTTATCGAAAGAGCATCATCTTTAGCATAGCTCCTAGTCTTGATGGTTTGACTACTTTCTTCTTCAAGAAAGCCTGTAGCCTAGTTAGAAATCAAACTATCAGTATAAAATTGGAGATCTTTAACTCTAGTAAACTTCTCAAGAAATTCAATAAAACTCACATTTCTCTGCCCTCAAAAAGCTTAACCTTAATACTCTCAAAGATTTTATGCCAATATCCTACCATAATACTATTTACAAAATCGTTTCCAAAATTTTATCTATCTGACTAAAGTTTGTCTTAAACTCTACAAGCTGTAATTGTCAAGGAACCTCTATTAAAGGAAGGAATATAGGTGACAACATTCTTGCCAATAGTTGTTCAAAAGACACCAAATGAGGGATTCTGCTAAAAAAAATTATTTTCACGAGGTATTTGAATTAATTAGTTGGAATTTCATGTTACAATCTTTGAAGGCTTTTAGTTTTCACCTTAAATTCATCAATTGGTTTGAATGATGTATCATAACTACTTCATTCACAGTCGTGATAAAAGGGAAACCATCTAAGGTATTCAAATGTGGGAAGAGAGTAAGATAAGTTGATCCTTCCTTGGCTAAATAAGTGATTTTTTACCTATCTTTTACTGATGGTCTTTTACAAGACAAATGTTACAGATTTTTAATTAAGCTTCTAAAATGAAATTGCTGAAAGGAAAGGGACCTTATCCTCGTTAAGGTTACTCTCAACTAGTGTATATATTCCTTTTAGAGAGAAAGGAATATTAGGATATTTATAAAAATAAAATATTATAGACATAAGGAGCTTCTTCCACAACTTTTTTTCTTGGACCAGAGAAATCGTTTTTCCCAACTCTGATAATAAGCTTTTCATTGTTAGCATGGATAAGAGATGGTGGCTTGAGCATTGAGCATGGCTATTCGATGGTACTAGAGAAGTAAGTGTATTCTAGGACGGAACACAACTAGTTTCCACTGCTAGGAAAGAAGTTGATCAAGTGGAAATTTAGATGTATAAGCTAATATGAAGCTGACATTATGAACACTCTACGTTCGCTCAATTGAGTTTACAAGAGTTTATGTGTATAGTTTCAGTAGATGGTCTTTCTATTGAGACATCTAAGCTATTTATCCATTCCTAAGTTCATAATACAAGTTTTAACTCCCTCATAAGCTTTATTCTTTAATACATTTTCGTTAATTTTTAAAAGATTATAAAGAAAGATGCCTAAATATGACCTAAGCCACAATGAGCTTGAGTAAAACGTATTCTAACAATATAAATTTATGTAATGTAAAAGGATGAAAACATGAATCTCCTTAAATATAAGAGATAATAAATTCAAAAGTGTTTAATCTTCTTAGGTTTCTCAATTCAATTTTTTAAACTGTTAAAATTTTTAGTTTGGTGAAAAACCTTTTTGAGACTTGTATAACTTAGTTTAAAGTATTGTCTTCATTAGTTTTATACTGTTAATAACAAATGGAATCTCATCTTACATTTAGTGGATATGTCACATTAAATAAAAAAATAACAGAGACAATATTTTGAATTGGGT
>JANIHZ010122351.1:5000-24648 GCA_027478365.1 Erythroxylum rufum | reverse complement strand
CGTCTCTTTCTGATGCCCTTGCTAATGTGAAAGATGCTGCCTTGACTTTTAACAGAGATGTTTTTGGCAACATCTTCCAGAAGAAGCGGAGAATTCTAGCTAGATTAGAGGGAGTGCAGAATTTCCTTGCCCATCGGCATTCTAACTTTTTGGCTTCTTTGGAGCAGGATCTAATCACTGAGTATAATAATATTCTGCAGCAGGAAGAGCTTTTCTGGTACCAAAAATCTAGAGTGCAATGGTTGCAGTATGCGGACTAAGGGAAGGCACTTTTCGCACGCCTGTAGGCGCCACTTAGCCTGCTTCTTCCTTTGGTGCCTATTATATTAGAAGATCAAGGCACATCGAAACAAAAAGAGTATCTCGGAGTCAATTAGCAAGAGTAATTATAGAGGAAGAGTCAGCCCTTTTTTTCCTTAAAAACAAATTCCGAGAGTTTTGCATGATGTGGAACATTGCTGGGGCTGGGATTTTTCCTCTCATTTCTCGGATGCCTTCAATCGATTTTCTTACCTTATAAGCTCTCAAGAATAGCAGAATTACTTACTTGTTGCAAAGCGGAATGCTGCTACTTTAGTTTTTTAATAGCATATTCCCTAGGAATGAAAGCGTATTCCACAATAGTTACTGTTGCTCAGCCCAATGAAAAACCATCAGAAGACCCTATATTGGTTCAAAATATGGCCTTAGCCCTTCAACAAGCCTTTGCCCATGTTACTCCTCCTAAGCAATTTCTTGCCCAAGATACATGTATTACGTCTGGTACTAATGTTCTTGCCATCAGTCCTGTTCCAGAAGAGAACAAACCTCCAGACCCGGGAAATAACATTCTTTCTTCTGCTTCTACTACTCCTATTTCTGTCGATCAGTCTCAGGAAAATGGGGCTATGGAGATCGTTGATACTCCAAGTGGTGATTATGTTAGTGCTTCCATCATGGAATCGGAGTCTGTGGTTCCCGCCACAGCTATGGATGCTTCCCTCTGCTAAGTGCTTTTTTAAGCTCAAGTCTTTGCAAGAACTCATTCTAATCTCACGATTCTTCTAGCTGGGGTAAGAATGAAATGCTTGGCTTACGGCCTGGATGCTTTGAAACTACTCTTCCGTCCAATACATGATTGGACCATGCCCGTCTTAAAAAGGGATGTTTGTTTGGAAGCAAAAGTCTCTCTTATTCGACCAGAAGAAGGTATTCTCCTTTCTAAGCGTACGAAGAACTGAAAGCACATGGCACAGCTTATCACGGATTTCCGAAGCGATATATTGTATTAAATCGATTGATCATGCGACTACCTAAAAGGTAGGAACGGCATCGGTCTTTATCCCCAAATGGTACACAAGTTAGTTCGATTCTCGCTCTACCTATTGTGCTTAAACTATTCTCGTCAATGCAGACGGGGCTATTACATCAACTGATAAAAATCCTCGCTTTGGTAGGAGAGAAGGCAAAAGTCTCTTAGCCGAATAAAGAAAGCCCATAACGGAATAGCCGACCGGGAAAGGATATCTGCTCGAGCACTTTTTTTCCAGAGATTGATTCGCTAAGGCTAATGAACAAGCATTGAGCAAAGGAATAGAAATGTCAGTATGTCCGCTTTCGCAGGAATAAAACGAAGAGGATGGAGTAGTATCCTATCTGCTAGATCTGTTCTTGAATCTTTCTGGATGAATCAAAGAGAGACTCGATGTCAGCTTCTGATTCAAGCTCTAATATCATACCGTCATTCCTAATTGGCCGGGGTTATCTTGCTATACCCTTATTCCCGAGTCACTCCTCAACCTGGAGTGTAGCCTTGGGGATAGAATGTATGCCCGCACTCTTAAAGCACTCGTTCTAGCAGATATGTCTTTGTCACAGCCAGCCTTTACGATTGTTTGTAAACATATTTTAATTTTTTCTTTTGTAGAGTATCCCCCCTTCGTACGTACTCTTAATCAACAAAGCCTACAATTTTTTTAACAAAATAAGATCCTCCACCATACTTTAAAAAATCCTTTTGTACATCTTCCAGAATTTCTTTTTCATGTGGGTCCACTTCGATCAGACTTTCCGGGAGTTCACACTCCAGCTCGTCCCGCATATCCTCCAGAAATGAAATCAAGGCTTTTTCGGGATTCTGGTAGTAGGAATTATTCAACAGGTCAGGATTAGCCGAAACTACTTGTTGAAAGAGAGCATAACAGGAATGTTTCAGCTCACGCATTTGTAGATCCCTATTCTCGAAGTCGAGCAAGCGGTTATATTCTTTCTGGGAGGAAGCTTGATCGAGGGTGATTTTTACTTCGGTCCAATAGAGGCCCAGGCCCCTTTCCTTGTCAAGTAGGAAGAGGGTTTGGTCATTTTCTAGTGCTACAATTCGATTTCGGAGGGACGATTCCAAGCTCATATTTCGGACAATATGGGGTTGGTAGGAGGGTCTTGCTTCACTTCATCGCCGCGCGCCGCCCTTGCTCCCGGTTGATTCACCGCGCTATCGGTGTCGCTTTCCGGAAAAGGCTCTGTTAAGACGTCGATATCAAAATGAGTCCAACCAGAGCCCCTATGCCAAATGATCCTTCTTTGGTACTACCTTCCTGGCTAGTCTTGCCTATGGAAATTCAAAGTCAAACAAAATCTTCCTCAAGTCCGTGGAGTCCCTGTTTAATGTAACCTCTTCTTAGGATGGTCTGAAGTCTGTCCTGTCAATGTCTGTTATCGTCGAGAGGTCGGCCCTGGAGGCCAGAGAGTCTGTAATCAAGGAACTTGTGGTTTGCAATGAAATTCAATCTAGGTTTGCTTACGTGTCGGAGTTTGTTGATGATGATGAGATGCTTAAAATCTTGAAAAAAAAAAGGAAAACAAATAGCAGACCTTAACTCCCCTTCCAAGAATCACTGCCTCATGCAGGTAGATGAGGAAGAAACCTATGGTGAAACTCCTCCTGAACTCTTGGAAATGGTGGAGAGATCAGAGGAAAGGAAGGCTCAACCCGTCATGGAATAAACCCAACCAATTCATTTAGGGACCGCAGACGAACGCAAGAGGTTAGGGATAGGAACCACTTTGATTTGACTCTCGAAGAACGAACAAGCCTGATTGACCTTTTGAAAGAATACAAGGATGTCTTTGCATGGTCCTAGGATGATATGCCTGAACTCAGCACAGACATAGTTCAGCATAAAATCCCTTTGTATTCTGATGCCAAGCCAGTCAAGCAGAAACTGAGGAGAATTAGGCCCGAATAGACGTTGAAAATAAAAGAGGAAGTAGAAAAGCAGCTAAAGGCAGGATCCGCATGTGCGTTGACTTTCGCGACCTCAACAAAGTAGGTCCCAAGGAGGATTTCCCTTTGCCACACATTTCAATCTTGGTTGGCAATACAGCGGGGCATGAATTATTATCCTTCATGGATGGCTTCTCAGGGTACAATCAAATAAAGATGGCGCCAGAAGATATGCAGAAAACCCATTTTATAGTGGGGAAGATTTTTCTACCGTGTCATGCCTTTACTTAAAAAAGAAACTTAAAAAAGCCGGGGTAACATATCAAAGGGCAACTACAATCTTGTTGCATGACATGTTGCATAATAAAAAAAAAGGTTTCAGTATATGTTGATAACATGATAGTGAAGTCTAGGGGCAGAGATGAACACTGTGCGGCATTAATCAAATTCTTTGACCGAATACGTCAGTACCAGTTGAGGCTTAATCCCCAAAAATGCGCCTTTGGTGTCACATCAGGAAAACTGGAAGGGTTTCTCGTCAATCAAAGAGCTAAAGAGGTCGACCCTAAAAAAGAAAGGGCCCCTCAAGAAATGACCCCACCCAGAAACCTGAAAGAGCTCAAATCTCTCCAAGGAAGGTTAGTATTTAAAATATACGACGGTTCATTTCCAATTTATCAGGAAGATGCCAACACGCCTTCGAAAGCCTGAAGGAATATTTACTAAATACTAAATGGCAGCTCCAGAGAAAGGAAGGTCTTTGATCTTATACATAGCAGTTATGGACAATTCCTTAGGCGCTTTGCTCGAAAAAAAGAATGATGAAGGGCGGGAAAGGGCCTTTTTTAAGCCGCATGATGGTGGATGCAGAGAACAAATACTCGCCTATCGAGAAGATGTGCCTCGCACAACTATTCCCAGTCAAAAAGCTCAGGTTGGCACATCAAACCATGCTCATATCCTACATCATGACAAGATCAGCACTATCGGGGAATTGAATTTAGCCAAATGGGCAGTTTTACTAATTGAATTTGTTATCCTATATGCCCGCGATCAAAGGACAAGCCCTTGCAGACTTCCTGGCAGCGCATCCAGTTCCAGACCCCTGAACACGGACCTTCCTGATGAATCAGTCTTTACGGTCGAGGCCGGATTTCCAAAGTGGGAAGGCGGCACACCCAGAACAAATTGAAGATCAAACTCTACGTTCAGGCACAGGAATTGTATTCGTCACACCACAGAAAGGCGTTAACCATTTCTATTTTGCGAAACTGAAAGGCTGTTCAAACAATGAAGCTGAGTACGAAGCGCTCATTGCCGGCCTCCTGGTAGTCTTACAAATTGGTATAAAGGTCCTCATGATCTATGGGGGTTCGCAGTTAATCATTCGCCAGCTCTAGGGTACATATGAAGTACGCAAACCAGAATGAATACCCTACCACGCCATGGCTATGGAGCTCATAAAAGAGTTCAAGCTTCTGCCACGAAAAAGAACGACAAGGCAGACGCATTCGCCAAGTTAGTAGCCGCTCTAGCAGCCCCCCTGGTGGCAGAACATAAGTCATTATACATGACAGGGTCCTGCCTGAAAGAACTTATCCAGGATTGCAATGCTGTCACCATAGTGGAAAGGGCTCCCTGCATGGAAGTCTCTATTGAAGATTGGAGACATTTTCTTATTAACTACGTTAAGCACGGCAGATGGCCAGAAGAAAGCCACAAAATCACCCAGCTTCGAAGGCTGATTCTTCAGTGTGTATTTAAACGAAACTTTATACAGAAAGTCTTATGCTGTGGCTGAGATGTTTGTCTAGTGATGAAGCAAAGCAAGCCATGTACGAAGTACATTCAGGGGTGTGTGGTGCCCACGGTCTGGGCCAAAGATGCAAGTTAAGCTCAAACAGATGGGGGTACTACTGGCCTACAATGGTCAATAATTGTATGGACTATGTTAAAGCAACATTTGTCAAATCCACGGAGACTCGATGCCAAACCCCTTGCGTCCTACCGTAGCATTCTGGCCTATCTTTCTGATGCGCTAGTACTAAACGCTCCGGCTGTAGAGTAATAGTAATCACTCATAACAGGCACTTTAAAAAGAGTGAGCAGGGAATAGGGACACGCTACGCCCCTCGTAAGGCCGAGAAAAGGCTCGCTACCGAGTTCTAGTTACCACGGAGTGGTAACATACTCTTTCGTAGATCGGGGAATATTAATATATCTTTTTAGGTAATTTAGTAGCTCGAAGCTGAACTGAACCATCGTGAATATAACTAGCGCTTAAGGAAAAGGCCTAGAAGCAGGCAAGTTGATTCCCATCTCTGAAGGTCAGTTGGCAAATTCCCATTCTCGTGGTTACGAAAGTAGGCTATTCATTCGCATCTCTCAAGAAAACAAAACGGTTTAGTCTTAGTCAACCGAGTGAATGCGGAATATTGAACTGATTGATAGCTCTCTATGAACTCTTTCTACTCTACTTAAGCAATAAAGATGAAACTTATCCCCGAACGGGAAAGAGGGAAGGAAGGAACTGATTTAGCAATTATGCCACGTCTGTTGCAAGAATAGGCTCTTAGCCTGATGACTTTCCTGCTTTACTTGATTGCCATTGCCTTTATAACTGGGTTTACTGCTTTACGGATAAGGAATTACCGGTCGTTGGGAAGATCATAAGCTGGTCTAGGAGCCGAAAGAGCTCAACTGACTTAGTTGTAGAGGGCGACTGAAAAGGAGGCTCGACCCGCAGGGGGCAGATTTTATAGTCAACTTCCCTGTATTGCATAAGCTCCAAAGAATTTCATCCTCTTCATCATTGTTCTCAGGTGCTTTGAACCCTGCAAGAGAAAGCAGTGTGAGGTAGAAAATAGTGTAAGACTCTCCAGTTCCACTCACCGGAAGCAGTGACATAGTCTTTGACAGACAGATCAGGCATGTCAGGCAGCAAGGTATTGTTGGTAAGCTTCTCCAACACAGGAAGGTTGGGTATCCACCTGTCTCTCCAAAATTTGGCTGAATTCCCATTGTTAATGAGCCATAGCTTATTTTCAGCAGTGATATGCCAAACTGATTCAATTCCTTTCCAAAGGCATGATGATTCTTTTTTGTCCGGGTTCCAGTTGCCATGTTGGAAATACTTGCATTTCAAGACTTGAACCCAGAGAGAGTTGTGTTCTGTCATCAGCCCCCAAGCTAACTTCATCATAAAGGCAAGGTTCATGTGGTCAGTCTCTCTAATTCCCAGACCCCCTTTCTTTTTGGGCTTGCATATCTGATTCCAGCTAAGAAGGTCTGTCTTCCTTTTGACAGCTGTGTCCCCAAAAATTCAATTCCTGATGAGAGCATCCAGCTTCTTAGAAATTGACATGGGAAGGACAGCAGACTGCATGGAATAAACAGCAAGAGTGTTCAACACGGCCTTAGATAAGGTAATCCTGCCAGCTAGAGAGAGATTATTAGCTTTCCAACCATTTAACCTTCTCTGGGTCTTTTCAATTATGTATTGATAAGTCAGTTTAGTAGTTCCGCCATGTAATAATGGCACACCCAGATACTTCCCTAGATCCTTTGTGTGTTGAAAAGTAGATAGCCTCTCAAGTTCTTTGATTTCAGTAGTGGTGACATTAGGGGAAGTGTAGAATTGAGTCTTTTCTTTGCTAACCATGAGCCCTGAAACATCAGCAAATAAATCAAGGAAGTCAGTGATCACATTCATTTGTCTCATAGTAGCTTCAGCAAATAGAATGAAGTCATCTGCAAAAAGAGGTGTGAGATAGTCATCCCTGATCTTCTGAGTCTCACAGCCTTCCATTTTCCAGTCTGTAGTCAGTCTCTAATCCCATGGGCTAGTCTCCCTATGCACAGCACAAAGATGTAGGGGGGTAAGGGGCAACCCTGTCTAATCCCTCTAGTAGGAGTCAAACTCTCAGTCTTTTCCCCATTCCATAGCACCTGCCTTAGTTTTAATGCATGACATAATTAAGTTGACAAGATTGTTAGGAACCTTAGCTTTGAGTAGACTTTCTTCAATGAAATCCCATCTAAGGCTGTCAAAAGCCTTCTCAAGATCCACTTTGATTGCCATGAATCCTCTCTTTCCTTTCTTTGCTCTCATAGAGTGTATACTTTCCAGTGCAATCACAATCTTATTGCTTATGTGTCTTCCTTTGACTGGTCTGTTCCTGCTCTGAAGAAAGATTGTATATTAAGTCTAAGGTGTTCAGGCATCACCATTTTTCGTCTATTGGAGATGACCTTAGTGATGAATTTGTAAATGACATTACAAAGGCCAATAGGTCTGAATTGCCTGATGGAATGAGGTTCATATTCCTTAGGGATAAGGGTCAACATGGGATGGTTAATATTAGCACACACTTCCTGATTTTGAAAACATTGTTGAATAAACTCACAAACTGAAGAGCGCCACTCTTTTTGAGAAAATAGGGCATGGAGACCATCCGGACCAGGTGCTTTATATGGGTGGAGGGAGAAGACTGCCTTCTGAATTTATCTTGGGGTGACAGGTGTAGAGATGTGGTTGATCTGATCCTCACTCAGGGGGTGGTAAGAAGAGGTGCTTTCATAGCATTGATGAGGGCCAAATCTCACACAATACAAATCCTGAAAGAACTGACAGGTATGCTTCTTTAGTATCTCTTGATCATAAGACCATTCTCCAGAGTTGACTTTGAGTTCTTTGACTTTCTTTTGCTTTTTCCTAATGAGCATGAAAAAAGTTGGTATTTTGATCCCCAAGATTGATCCAATCCTGTCTTGATTTCTGATACCACAGAATCTATTCCTGGTGGAGGATCTCCTCATACTCAGCTTGTAATTGGCTTTGCAATCTCACCTTGTGAGGATTTGACCTGATCTCTAGCTTCCTTTCAATACCACTCAACCTGGCAAGCAACCTTTTCCCCGCCATAAGAAAATCTTTCCAAAAGTATTGACATTCCAATCCTGCATCTGCTTAGTTAATCTTTCAATACTAGTAGCAATGTCCCCACTCTGTCTCCAATTCCTTTTAAGAAAATCATCAAACTCTGCATGAAGTAAGCAGGCGGCTTGAAATCTGAAAGGTCTGTCTTGCTTACTTCTAGCATCCTCTGTACTGACTTTAATTAGAATAGGCCTGTGATCAGAGCCAATTCTAGGCAACTGAATAAGATTAGTGGAGAACTTTTCCTGCCAAGGTAGGTTGCCCAATGCCCTATCTAGCCTCTCTTGCACATTACCTCTTTCCAAGTGAATTGGGGACCTGTAGAACCAAGATCAATTAGACCATAATTTTCAATCCAATTAGAAAAAATAGCACACTTTCTAATAGAAGCTGGATTTCCTCCCTCTTTTTCAGTAGGAGAAGAAAGAGTATTGAAATTTCCAGCCGGGGAATTGATTAGGCCAGCAATAGAATGGACTTCCTCCCGTAAAGCCTTCCTCTTTAGTTCAATAGGAGAGACATAGATTGCTGTCAAGTACCACCAGTGCAAGTCTTTAGTCATTTTGAGGTGAAGGTATTGCTGATGATGTCTAACAGCCTCAATAGTGACCTTGGAGTCATCCCATAAAAGCCATATACCTCCAGAGAATCTCACAGCCTCCACTCTATGAGAGTTAGGGAAAGCAGTTTTCTTGATCACTTTAGTAGCTCTCTCGCCACTGATTCTAGGCTCAATTACAATCCAAATCTGCAAATCATATAATCTTTTAAAATCCTTGACTAAAAGAGGATTTGAACCCGCTAGGAAAGAATGGAACTTCAAAAACATGTACTCCGTCGAAGGCTCTTGGTACTTTGACCCTGATGCAAGCATATAGGAGTTCTCAGGTAATCGTTCTATAAGGAATGCTCTTTCGCCGCGCCCTACTCTAAAGAAAGTATAAAAGCGCCTTTCCTTGGTAAAGAGAGATTTATATACCTTGAGGAACTTATTCAACTCGAGTTCGCCACAGAACCCATCTCTGGAACCAAAGCCAAGTTCAACCTTAACCAAGCTCTACAAGCTTGTTTCATCCTTATGCCCTATCCTAACTATCTATATGCTATAAGGACATTAGCAAGAAGCGCTTAACTTTCCCAAGGCACAGATATTCAGAGTTACGTAGTGGGAGTGAGCCAGTAAGAAGGATGGAGAGGAAGCCTGGTGAAGAACTTATTGACTCTTGCTTAAGAAAAAGTGGAAGTTACTTTCTCACGCTCGTCAGGCAACGAGGGTAGACCAAAAGCATAAAATGGCCCCAGCCGCTCAAGATAGCCTTAATGGAAGAAGTAGGGCTAGTCTATTCTCGTTCACTCTGGGTTCAGCATCTCTTACGCATCATACTTCATTGGAAAGATTCTTAAACAATTAGTTAACCGTAGACCAGGCATCAGAAATCCCGTACCATGGACAATGATCAGTTCGTTACTGCAGAGTAAACAATTCCCGGTTGGTGATTCCGAGATCAATAAGTAGAGGGCTGACTTTCAAAGGGGTTTCAGCAACCCTAGAGCTAGTTCAACTTGAAGACTGTCTTTTTCTCTATACGGAATTCCTAGGAGTCCACAAAACAAGCCAGTACCAAATAACCTAGAATACGGAAGTTTTAGACCCACTCAAGCGAACTAGCAAAGAAGCAATATGTCCAGTCACCTGGTCTTTAGGATTCTTACGATACCAGGCGACACTAAGCAGAAATACAAAGTGGAGGTAATTCTTTATCCACTCTGCCGGGTCTGTCCTTTGAGACGACTATGCCCTACAGCTCTAAATAGGGCCTCTTCAACAAAGAGTGATAGCTCCAATGCTTGTAAACAGCTCTTGCTAAGACAAGGAACTGCTAATGTTGAGCAAGAGCAACCGATATATAAATATCCATAAATCTCAACAAGCGACAACTCAAGTGCTGCTTTTATGTTACGACTAGACTTCGTTGCTGCTCCGGCTTCTTATTCTTGCTTAGAGGGCCCGGTAGAAAATTAGATACAAGGACAGTAGGTAGTCAAGAGAAAAACACTGACCTCTTATCGGCTCTTCAAGCAAGCGCGATAGCTAATCCAGAAAGCCATAAAAGAAAAGCGGATATAAGGAAACGAACGCATAAGCACACGAGTACTTAGTAGACTTATTGGTTGGATGCTTCTTTACGGCTCGGCTCTATAGTAAGCTATGGATAGTTCGTGGAAGCCTCCCTATCGAGACCATTAAAGGGATAAATCATGAATAATTAATACGAACAGCGTCAGAATAAGAGCGAGCAGATTTTCACGAATAAACCCAGTTACCTGCGTTCTTCCTTTACCGAAGTTCCGTTCATGAGTGAAGCGCGTCAGCGTCTTCCTTTGGCTTAACCGATGGTGAGCTTTACGGGATTCAAAAACTTGATAGCCGGGTAGCCTACCTTCTTTGCTTAACCTAACAGGCCATCAGGTTCCTTTCTGCTTCCATTTTCGGGATATGATATGACACTTCATACTTCCCCGCTCCTTTGGCTTTGTCACGAGCTGGACTCGAACCAGCGTGTTCCAGATACTTTTTTTTTTCTGGATTTCAGCCTTCCTGATCGTAACTTTGATTACCGGGTTCCCCCTTCTCGTCTTTCTAAAATGGACTACTTCCCGGGTCTACTAGAAGTCTTTTTTTTATTAATTAAAGCCCTCTTTCCGGACTTCCCCTAGACCTCTGTCCGTCCTATGTCCCTTACTTAAACTCGAGATGAACTAGTCGTCTAGCTCGAGCGAGTCAAACAGTCTAGTCGATTCGATGAAGCAGTGAACAAGAGATCGGGTCTGGCGAATACCTTTCCTTTGCTTTGTTTGATTATCTAATTTCCTTGAACCAGGTTCTTATAGAGAGTAAGGGGTTTTGGAATTCCATTTTATTGGTCTCCTGAAACTAGCAGCCTTAATGGGAGAGTGTTCGTTCATATGGGTTGATACTCTCTGTTTCGGTGGTTCTCGCCGTTGAGGACCTTTCTTGACCCTTACCCTTCACTTCATGAAATCTCCTTGGAAGTTAGAAGTCAGAATAGCTGCCTTAAATGCTGCTTACCCGAGAGCAGATTCTCTTTCTTTTTGGCTCCCGTTATCTTTCTGGGTTCATGACTAGATCTTGTGCATGCATGTGATAGGCTAGACAACAAGAGTAACGTCTCTTTTTGCTTATTTTTTAGGGGGTCAGGACTCGTTACGAGATGCATCGAGAGCGTAGTGAGTGCAAGAACGATCTTTCTTTACGGGAGAGAGATGCGGATTCTCTTGGGGGATCATAGCTCGATAGCTCATCGATGGTTGTTGGGATTCCAGGGTTAAAAATACTGATAAGGTTTGTCGTAGATAAATGGGAGTAGATCATCGAAGCAGACCAGAGATCATAGACCTAGTCAAGGAACAAGCCGAGAGAGCTACTGCCCTAACTCCGAACTCTTTACTCATTATGTCCATGGATTCCGCTCTTCCCGAAGCCGAAACAGGGCAGGTTATTAAAGAGCTCGACCGAAGGCATAGTGTACGAAGCGAAAGGGAATGGATTCGTCATTGTCATTGGCAGCTCCGGTAACAACGGCCTTTCTTTTCTTTATCATTCTGCGAGCTTTGCACCCTTCGATGATGAGGAGAGTGGTGAAGGCCTGCTTCGGATGCAGCGATATTGTTCGTACGTACATGGGAAACTCCACTTGAAGGACAATGAGATCCTAGTCATCTCTGGCGATATAAGCACAACTCCTGGACCACTTCCGTCTTCATTCATAGCGCCATCCAAATAGATCGTCCATTCATCAGACATAGGCGCTTCTTCTCATGAGTAGCAAAAACTAAGACTGCTCATGATATACCAATCAAATAGTACCACAACTCGTGCAAGGATTTAGCCTACGAATGGGCTTTTATTTGTTCTTCCAGAACAGACCGACGAAGGGTCGTCAACCACTTCAATAGAGACAGGGCGAGGCATTCCTTCTCAACAGGGGTTGATCATCGAAGCCAGGGCAATAACGTTGAAGCAGGATTTGGCTTTAGCTAAGGTAGGCTTGACGCCCGGTGACAACAGGTACTTTGTCAACTGAGCGGAGGTTGGCTCCGCCTTCCAGGTCGGTTCCTACGTCATACCTTTCGCTTCCCTCGACTGACTACGTACTTTCTTTGACACTTCTTTTCCATTTTCTGTCTGGTCTTGTACTCCTCCTTCCTCCGTTTCTTCAGCTGCAACGGCAGCAGACGCATTAACATTTAGATATTTTTAGATATTTAACCCTCGTGGCTGGCGAATTTCTCCAAGCAAGAGTAATGGTTGCCCCATTAGCGGGGATGCTTCTCAAGGGCTTTTATAACCCTGAGATAAACATCGCTTGCTGGATTCTGTAATTCTCCAAGCAGACGTTGGAAGTCCCCCCTTGTGGCGCCTACGCCAGCTTCCTTATCTTCCAAAGCGAGGCGTTGCGCGATATCCTGCCATGTAAGGGGGTCCCTCGTTTGGGTTTTAGCGAACGATTCAATAATAATTGCGCATTTTAAGCGCAAGTCATTAATGGAATCGGAAGGATCTTCGCTGGGATTATCCACCTCTTCCACCCAGTTTGGAATTTGTTCCGGAGGTGAAAGAGAATGTCCCCCCTCTTCTGTTTGGGGGGTGAAACAAGTAATCAACTTTTTCCACCACGTACCCTTTGAGGTCGATGCGCCTGAAGGCGGTTGCTCAGTGCTTCCCGTTAGAGATGGACCTGATTCATCCCCGTCGGCACAAAAGGCAATGACGGGAATGCCAAACCAGATTAAAATGAGAGAAATCAGAATAGATATCAGGATAGTGAGCAAGTCCGCATGAAAAAGGGACAACTTTCGTGTAGTTTGTGAAATGATGTAACTGTTACGATTTTCTCTCGGAGAAATCTTTCTCTTAATGGATCTCTTCTTGTTCCTCAATCTTCGGAGAATGCGGCGTTGTATTATTGTAAGTTCTCTGTTCCGAACATTTCCTGAAAGTAGACGACAAGTTTTAAACCTAAAAACTGACATAAGGCACCTCTCGTTGAATCGGTCTTTTTCACCACATCTAGGGGTATGGGATTCGAACCAAAATTCTTCCACAACCCCATTTCCGTCTTGCCAACCCGTCTATTGCGAATTAGCCTTTCTATTAGATAAGAATGATCGACCTCTGTAAACAGAGCGTCTACTTTTCCCCTGTGTTAAGCATAAGGCTGAAGCCAATCTCGAAACGAAACATTGCCTGACGTGAACGGACGTTTTCTCGAATCTTCACCTTTCTTTTCTTCAAAAGTAAGATAGGATTGTAGGCGATCTAAGGTTACCGGCTTCGCGAGACCATTTCGGTCTACACATGGCTAAGCTCTATGGGCCTGTCGCTTTCTAAATCGACTAGCTTACTAAATGAAGAGAGAAGAGAACTAGACTAAGTGCTTTCTTCTCTTATGATATTTTATTTTGAGTTTGAAAGACAGAGCTCGGAAGCCTCGTAAACTCCTACTTCACTACAAGAATTTTTCTATGTACGAGTATCGATAAGAAAAATCCTTGATTCGTGTAAGTTTCCCTAAACCATACCTGCTATCAAAGGGGACTTTTTACCTGATTTCGCATACAAATATCAAATATATAATATTAGCCTATTCATTTCTATTATTCATTTCTATTTGGATTACAAGGATCAGGCCTTTGAGTAAGGCTTTCCAGAGCAAGGATAGGCAAGGTAGGCCGGAGGAGAGATTGATTTATATCCCGGGGAAAAAGATAGAACGAAGGATGAATTTCTCTCAGAATTTCTCAATTTGATTTGGCTGGAGAGGCCAGACAAGCATTGCGGTTAGACAGAGCATTCCTTCCATCTCTCAATGCTTTGGCGACCCCGAAACTAGAATTAGCTGCAGACTTCTTGATCACAGCCAGGGTCAGCTCTAGGCTAGCAAGTAGCGAACCTGAGACAAAAGCTACTATGCAAGAAAGCCTAGTTTAAGGAGGACGGAAGGTAGAGCGTGGAGCATTTTATTATTATGTACTTCTTTTTGGCTAAGTCTTTTCTTTTTCCGGCTAGCTCTAGCCCTAGTAGAGGTCCGAGTAGACTAGACTATAAGGGCCAGCGTCCAAGGACCTGCCAGACTGCTGATCTCACTTAAGCACTCGACGTCACAAATAGCAATCAATAAGAAGGGGCAGGGTCAACGATCACTCACGTCACGGGCAGCAGATCCGACGAGCTCAACTTCCACTGAAAAGAGAGGCTAGACCTCAACCTCAGATTCGAAGCCTGATGGTAGAGATTCCCCTGATCTTCTTCTTGGTGGTACGGCTCCAAGGGCTAGGCCTTTCCTCTGCAAGCCTATTAAGTTAAGTAAGCCAGGTCAGTACTTAAGTTGGTCTTCACCGGCTAGACCTCCGGGAGGACGCCAGTCTTTTTCTCTTCTATGTTTATTGTATTTTTGACAGAAAGGGAGGAAGAATAGGGGGAAGCCGTTGGCATTCCCGCCAGTCGTTGTCTTGTACCTGTAACCTTATTTGCAGTAGCAGTACTAAGCGTCAGTCCCGAAGTAGATAATATGCCAAGCCAGCCTAGATTAGATGATAATAAATATCCCTGCCAGTTGCCGAAAATGGGTCCAGCCATTGATAGTGACATTCTTGGTGGAAGGCTAGAGAGGCGGCTAACATAGTGGTATCAGTCTTCGTGCCAGCAGCAGTCTCTGGCCATAAATAGTGCTTACGCATTCTAAACCTTCGTCCCAGTTATAAACTGAATCTTTGCAAGCAAGCATTAAACTACAAGCGATCAGGAAAGCTAGCAGAGTAAGAAAAAGACACATGGATAGTACGTATTACCCGGGCATTCTTTCTCCCTGCCAGTTACAGGCGAGTTGCCTTTGATGTCAGTCCATGCAGATGCCTTTCGAACCATTTTCATTCCAGTTGGACTTTCTTTCGATGGTGATCAGAACTGACTTAAACTCAAGAATGAGAATTCCTTAAGCTTAAGGGTTCTCTATAGAACTCTATGCCTCTTCCTTAGTCATCTCCGCATATCAATTCAAAAAGGATACATCCAAGCTCTACGGAGGAGAGGAAGGGATGGACCCATGGACGATGATCTAGATAGCCTTTAACTCCCTCTCCCGGTGATAAGACTTGTTGAGGAGATTGCATGGAGTCGCGCATGCCTCGCTTCTGAGATCTTGTTAAATAGTTATCATTAAAAGCCCTCCCTTAGTTCAATCTTTAACTTGGCATGAGCCCCTTCACATTCTATCAATCCGAAACTTCTTCTAGTGACAACTAGGGGATTGAGCGCGGCTTTGGGCCTCCATCTTCATTCATCTATAGGGGCTTCCTTTCGAGATTAGATTGGGCATAAGGCCATCTTCACTCTCTGCATATTGATAGCGGGCTTGTTGTGTATGCTTACACCCCTTGCAGTTATGGCCCAAGTCAGCCTTGGATCTTCCTATCCTTATGGAAGGGATAGCGCTAGCATCCCCTGCCCCCCTTGCTGGGTTAGGCTCATTCAATGACAAATGCAAGTGCCAAGCCGGCTTATACAATCAGCGGCAATGGATCTATGCTCCCCATAGGTTGCCTTATTGCCTCCCTTCGATCTAAATGCAGAAGTCGATCCCCCATAGGAGGTGTACCTTGTGGGAACGTCCATTTCGTCAAACTGGAGTAGGAGTAGGACATAGCAGGTCTTAGGAATCGATGTTAATTTAATGCCCGAGGAATGAGAGCAGGAAAGCAAGCCGCTTCAACTCTAAAAAAGAGTGTCTAACATGAAACTCTGATTTTTTAGCCCAACCTTCGACGAGCCCTTTTATACCTACCGGCCGTCTTATGCTTTCAAGTTAACATAGGTTAATTCCTATCTTTAATAGCTATAACAGACGGTTTGATGTATGAGTTCGATCCATAATTTTCTTTTGGGTAATTTTCTGAACCATTCCCGTTGGTTCTGTTGTTGTTTATAACCATTTTATCTTTCTTATTTATAGTAGAGTATCCCCCCTTTGGATTACATCCTGGAACATCGTTAACTTGAATAAAGAAAATCTTTTTAAATAAATAAAATGCTTGGCTTATAAAAAGACTGATATTGGGCGAGGGACTCATACAACTACACTTATGCGGATACGAAGGCTGGTGAGAATGCTACATAGGGAATCCTACTAAAGCACTGGCTTACGCTATCACAAGTAAAGCTCTAACATGCTTACAGAAAGCCCAAGGAATGGAAGCGAGAAAGACTGGAAATACAGATAAGATCTCAACCTAACCTATCCAACGAGTTATTTCACCCCTTGCCTTGGATTAGGCACTCCCACTATATGGGGCTTAGAATGTTACCAGTAACTAGACCTTCTGTGAAGGAAGCTCCTACTAGCTATGCTATATTAAGCACTGTATAGTAAATAGATAAAGGTAGGAATGATAGCAATAAACCTTGAAAGAGTTAGCTCCTTAGATGGAATCACAATCTATGCTGTTCGCAAGGAGAAAAAGAAAAGCTATCAAAGAGAGTCCTCTAAGTCCCGGCGGTATGCTCCTTACGCTCGTTTATTCCTTTAGCTAGTTAGAGCCTTATGAAAGGGAAGCACTTTTCCTAGGACGGGTAGGCAAATACTGGTTATTCATAGGCGACTTATCTTTATCCATATCCAAAAAACTGGGACTGAGACTGCTACAAGAGGGAATGCTCATACCATGGAAAGCGTTAGCCCTATAACCTGGTTTTCTATTGCATAACCTGCCCCTCTTTCAACAAACTTGCTTGCTATCCCAGCGCGTCTATCCTGAGTTTTCGTGTCTAGCTTGCTTGCTCACTTCCATAACTGATCTAACTAGAAATCAAATCTCTAACTGATCCTAGAAAAAGTATGAACCTTACTGGCTTACAGGGCACTCTCCATGGCTAGAAGAGGGAAAGACAAGATTAGGATGAATGGACTTCAAGTATATGGATGGCAACTAGCCCTCTGACTATATATATATGAGTAAGCAAAGACTGGCCCTCGATCGACCTATGATATCATAGAATAATATAGTGTAATATATGGGGCCTGGCATATTACTCCCTTAAGTTAGTTAGGCCCTTTACCTGTTAGCACCGAATCGAAAGCATTCAACCGAACTTCCACGGAAACTTAATGAACTCTTAGGACCGATGGAAGACTGACCAAAAATCAGCATTCAAGAGAGACTTAAAAAGGAGCTTCGACAGGAGTTGACTTATGGACGGAATAGAAGACAAGAAAGGGAGGAGCCTTTCTATCGTGAACGTGAAATGAGACAGCAATAGAGCGAAGACTTGAAGGCTTAGAGCCAATGGATCACTCACGGACATAGAAATTCCTAACTCATGGGACAGGGCCAGTTAGACCAGCATCCACTGAGGGAAGAAACTCATTCCTTGATGTGAGGCAGGCTTCAGCACTTTCGGCGAGCTCTTATACTCAAGGCTTTAAACTCTTCTCTAGTGCCTATGAGATATAGCTCTATGGGTTACCCCAGAAAGATTATCTTAACATAGTTGTTCCCATAAATTTGTGTAGTGTAAGCCTACCCGTTAGTTATGGGTGACCCTTTCACTTTGGCTTTTCTTTTAGCTGATAGGGTGAATCCATCACAACAATTGCTTTCGCTGGAAGAGTCAAATGTACTTTTTATTTTATTGATCCCCCTTGTAAGCCCCCAAAAGAGGCTGATAATCTAAGCCATCCTTAAGGCCAGTGAGGAATTAGGCGCTAGGCTATTTATGACCTTCGAAGCCTAACCGGGTCTTCGATCAGGGCCCAAAAAAAATCTGTGGTTTCTACAAATCGACTCATTTTTAGTTTTTGCCTCCCTATGGCAATCAGTGGATTCGCCGACAAGCGAGTTCGGATGCACCAGGGATGGCCCATTGGCATCCTTCCTTTCGGACAGGATCTGATCCAAAAGGTTTGCTGATAACCTAGAGCGTATAGCAAGTTCCCAAACCCATTGAGGATCTACCACACGACCCGAAACATAGCTCATCGAATGCTTCCACCCAGCTGAGCGCTGTTCTACGATTGAGATGTGATTCGCGCCTTATAGCGTTTTTGCCTAACGAAAGAGGCCTTTTCAGAAAGTGTCCTTCTTTCATTTAGATTTAGTAGATGGAGCTTAAGCCGAGTTCCTCTCTCTCTTTTCTTCAATCCTAAGTTAGTTGCCTAGCTAGGTTCTCGATGTTGAGATTGTTCTTTTTGTTTGTGACCTAGTTGCTGATTGTCTCTTCTCCCTAAAGGAGAATGCCCTCCATCTCGTCGGGAAAAAGAGAGGCAGGTGCTGCTCTCTGAATCTGAAGCTGAAAACGCTCTTGTGTATGTCACAAGGAAGGTGGTCAAGGGCTGACTACCTCGCCACTTGGTAACTTGGTAGTTGAGTCCTTTTGTGCCCTCGCTACTTATTATTAGTTATTAGTAGTCGGGTCCTTTCACCTCGATAGAGAACTTAACGATCCCGGGACTCATAGCTTCGATAGCTGCTAGCCGCCCTTCAGGTCAGAGCTAGGACTACGATAGCTGCTCTCATGACCGAGAGGATTGGATACGTACGAGAGAACCTTGCGCCTCAAGGCCAGTCGCTTTCTGGTAGAGATGTGGAATTAGAATTAGGAAGGGCTAAAAGATAGAGGTTCTCGAGTCATTATATCTCTTAACTTAAGAATAAGACGTGGTTTCTATCTCACTCTTACTCTTGCATAGGCATAGTCACCCTTGCATTTCGATAATCAAATTCAAGGAAAGGGATGCCATTATTTAAATTAAAAAAAAAAGGCACACTTCTATTTTATCGCCTGTTCCCCCTTTCTCTAATAAGCTGTTTAGGAAACTGGAATTCCTTTAGTAAGATAGCTCATGAGTGATCCAACCAGTTCCTGATTTCAGGAGTTTATGAGTGCATGAGTCAAGGTGCGCTTCTCTTCCAATCGAATATATTCGATTAAAGCCAAGAGGAGAAGTATACCAGTTTGATGTTTCAAAGAAGTAGGTGGTTGTTAACCACCGAAGTCTAGTTGATGTTATTGATTAACTGTCCATCAATCTCATTCTATGCCATATTCTTTCTACTATTGAAAAAACCTCCTATTCCGCGTAAGGCACCTAGTCGCAAACAAGCCATTCTAGAGATTCATGGTCTCAAACAAAGTGCTTCTCGAACATTCAATAGTACCCTCTTTCTGTGGCAGTCGAACTAACAACCTTTTATGATTCACTATTCCGAAAGGCTAAAGGGCTACGCTAAACCTTACGTAAAAACCTTACCTTACGACAGCTTTGAGAGCAGATGGAGCATCCTCTTATGGGCATGTCTTCGATGCTATACTAGTGAAATCAGTTCCTTGACACCAATAGTTCAGTCGTAAGGTGGCAAAAAGGTTGTTTTCAAGGGTAGCGGGTAAGCAGGAAATCCCCTAGATAGAATCTCGGATCTTGCCGACACGC
>JANIHZ010122347.1:0-13317 GCA_027478365.1 Erythroxylum rufum | reverse complement strand
ATACATACATACATACATACATACATACATACATACATACATACATACATACATACATACATACATACATACATATAAAAGTCCCAAGTCATTAATTGTCATTTATTTATTTTTAGAAGTTATTAATTAAGACTTATATAGAGCTACTATAATTGTCTTTTTAAGTTCTATAAATACCTATGTACCTAAATTTTTTTGAATAAAATACACAAGTATTCAAGAATTCTGATGTAAGAGAAAAAGGAAATTTTAAATTTCATAAATCCTCTTTTAATATTCCCTTTTTACATTTACACTGCTTATTACACTCAGCATTGGAGAGCCAGCTTACTGGAAGTTATGGTAGCCAACTCATCAGAAAGATGATATAATACCATAAATTCATGTGTGTATTAATCATTGAATCAAAGCATTGATAACAACATAAATACAATATTGCAGAAGGTTAAAGTTTGGTGGAAAAGCTTATCTCTCCTTTAGTAGTGTGTATGTACTTATATACAAGATTATACAACAAATAAGGTAAATAATTGTTGGAATATAATGAATGAAAATATACGAATTTATAAGGCTATATCAATGTTGTTAATATGAAGGCTGATATTAAGGGAATATTATTGTTGACATCCCCCTGAAATTGATGCTAGATGTCCAAAAATATCAATTTGGAAACTAGATACTGGTGTTGTGCAGACGTCATAGATTTACTAAGCAAATCAACAACTTGATATTTAGAAGGAAAGTTGGAGAATTTGATCTTACACAAACTCACAAATATAATGCCAATCCACCTTAATATGTTTTGTGCATTCATAATGGACATGATTAGTTGCTATGTGAATAACACTAATATTATTAGCATCAAGAGATGTCGGTTTATCAAATGAAATGCCAAAATCCAATAGAAGTTGACGAAGCTAAACTATTTCTGAACTAACATATGACATGGAGTGATATTCAGCTTTAGTTGATGACTTTGCAACCTGATCTTAGTTCTTGCGCTTCTATGAAACAGGGGATAAGCCAAAAAAAAAAAACATCAACCACGAATGGAATGCCTTGTATCAAGGCACCCAACATATTCAGCATTAGCAAATGCAACAAGCTCCATAGAGGATGTTGAAGAAAAGAATATTCCTCTTTCCAAAGTATCTTTCAAATACTGAATGATGTGATGAAGAGGAGAAAGATGCAACTTACAAGGATTAGAAACAAATTGACTGACTTTTTGAACAACATAAGAAATGTCAGGTCGAGTTGTTATAAGATATATAAGACTACCATAAGACACCTATAAAGGGTCAGATCAGATAATGGTTGTCTTGCATCTTTTGTTAATTTAAGATTGAGCTCCCTTGGTTTAGAGTAAGATTGGTTGTCAAGAAGATTGGTCAATTGGATCAAATCAGCAGTATACTTTTGTTGTGCAAGATATATGTCATTCTCTGTTTGAGAAACCTCCAATCACAAGAAATAAGACAAATGGGAAAGATCTTTCATGTGGAAGGAGGATTGGAGAATTTTCTACAACTTGTTAATACCTTATTGATCATCTCCTATGATAACCATATCATTAACATACACTAGCAAAACAACGATGCCATTAGAGGAATATGAAGTAAACAATGAATGATCATTGGAACTTTGTTGAAACCTGGCTGATTTAATAGTAGATGAGAGTTTATCAAACCATACACGAGGAGCTTGTTTGAGTCCATAAAGTGACTTGTTGAGTTTGCATACCAAATTGGGATTAGAGAGAGGATATCTTAGTGGTGGTTTCATATAAATAGTCTCTTTTAAGTCTCTATGCAAAAAGGCATTTTTGACATCAATCTAATGTAAAGACCATCATTGAGTGGATGCCACAACTAACAACATTTAAACTGTGGTCATCTTAGCCACTGGAGAAAAGGTCTCCTTATAGTCAACACCATATTCTTGCGTAAATCCTTGAGCAAATAATTTGGCCTTAAACCTGTCAGTAGAACCATCAGGTTTGATTGTTACAGTATACACCCATTTAGTACCAACCAATGATACATCACATAGAGTAGGGAGTAATTCCCAAGTTTGGTTTGCCTCAAGAGCCAAAATTTTCTCTCGTATAACACTCTTCCAACATGCAATTTTTGCTTCTTGTTTATAACTATAAGGTATGGAAATGGAATCAAGAGTGCTAAGATAAGCAATGGAAGGACCATACCAGTCAAGAGAATAACTATATCTATTTGGAGGCTTTCTTAAGTTAGAATGGGTTAAAAGATGTGGCTCAGGTAGAGGAGAAAGAGGCATAAATAATAATTATGGACTTGCTGGACCTTCAGAAGTAAGATCGAGTTGAAGCATAAGTGATGTAGATACACTTGAATCTGGAGAGTCAATTTTTGAATTTCTTTCTAAATGAGAAGTATCAGAAAATGAAGGCATGAATGACAAAGTTTCACTGGTGGAATGTGTAGGTGTTTCAGAATGAGATGAAAAATAATATAAATTTTCAAAAAAATTCAAATGAAGTGAGATGCACATTCTTCTTTCTTGGAAATCACAGCAAAGATAGCCTTTATGCTTGTCACTATAACCAAGAAACACATATTTGACAGTTTTAGGAGATAATTTGGTCCATTCATGTGGAGGCTTTAAGACAAAGCAAATGTAGCCAAAAACTCTACGCTGAGAATATGTGGGGGATTTCTTATATAAGCAAAACCAAGGTCTATCGTTTTGAAGCTTAGATATGGGTTGTTGATTGACAAGAAAACAAATGTATAAATGGATTCTTCCCCAAAACTATGAGGGACATGATACTTAAGGAGGAGGGTACAAGAAATTTCAAGTATATGTCGATGTTTCTTTCGACGACACCATTTTGTTCTGGGGTTTAGGGACATGATAGTTGATGTAAAATCCCTTTACTTTGAAATAATGTTGTAAGCTGTGAGCAAAAAATTTTCCTCCGGGGTTAGATCGAAAGATTTTAATGGTTTTGCCAAACCATGTTAACAAAGGATTTTGCTATATTGGTAAATTCAACTTTGGTTTGCAAGAAAAATAGCCAGGTAAAACATGTATAATGATCAATGAACAAGACAAAGAACATATATCCCAACCTCGATAAGGATGGTGATGGCCCTTATAAATCAATATGAATGAGATCAAAAGCTGCATCAATATGAAATAACCTAAGAAAAGGTAAAATGGTAGTCTTACCAAATGCACAACTTTCATAATTTAATGTTAAGAAGTTAGAATTTACATTTAATCAAACAGGAAGAACACCAAATTGAAACATGCTTTTGATTCTCCTAACATGAGGGTGTCCAAGGTGTCAATGCCAAAGATATCACTTTTTATTGTCCGACAAAATTTCGTTTGAAGAAGAAACAACATAACAAAAAGGAGAGTAAAATTTATTAGTCTTAGAAACTTGTTCACTACAAGAAAATTACAAATTATCGACAGACAAAATACCGTACTAAATTATCAAACGAAAAAATTGTTAGAAAAATATTTTTTTACGATGTACAAATATCTATCAGTAAAGATGGACGGAAATTATCCCCGAGATTTTGCAGACAGAATATAGCGATGGAATAGTAAAGTCTGTTGTAAAAATAGGTGGCAATAGTTGGCTTCCGTTAGTAATTTACCGACAAAAATTGATTATGTTGATATTTTGATTTATTATTCAAATGAAAACGACATTGTTTGGTGTTAAACCAAATTGCGTCGTTTTGGTTTTAGCTTAAATTTACCCGAAACCCCCTCCCTTATGTCATTTTTTCTTCTTATTTTATTCTTTGTCACCGTCGGTCTTATCTCTAGAAATAATCTTCCATCGTCTTCAGTTAAGTCGAGGTTAGTCATCTATGGTGCTTTGCTCTTTGGTTTATTTTGTCTACAAAAAATTTAATTGTTAAATGCTTATAAATATGAATGTCGAGTTAATTTTGATGGAATGTGGGTATTTTGCATTTTTTGAACTGTGGTTGGTTCATTTTTTTGTTTGAGCGTGTTTTTTTTGGTGAATAATGGAAAAATGCAGTGGTTTTGTTATTAATTAGAGATGAATTTGGTTTGCCAATGAATTGTTCGATGAAATGTCTCTTAGGGATATTAGTAAGACTTAGTTAACGCCTAGAATGAATATTAGCTGTTGGAATCTAAAGAAAATGCCTAGAGTAGTTCCATAAGACTTTAAAAGGAAAATGAAATGCCTATAGGTAGTTCTTAAGGCTTAAAATTAAACTAAAATGAAAAGGAATCTCTAGAATGAATATTAGGGGTTTAAAATAGGATCACAATTACTCTTAATTTTTTGGTGCATGAAAGTAGATCAAAATCACTACTTAAGTTCTTTCTAAAATTGAAGAAGTTCTTATACCATTTTAAGACCACATCTTTTCCTGTTTCATCCTTGTGAATCTTCTTCCAATGTTGCTCATCATCATGTTAATTCAACAACACCCTTTTATACCATCCCTTCAATTAGCATTCTAGAAGTTAAGTGTTCCCAAAATCCCTTCACTAAATGTGTCAAGTCTAATCCTAATAATAATGTATGACACGTCCTTTGTCAAAGATCTATAATGTACTCCCCTTTAAAGTCCTTTAAGGTTGAAATTTCTAAAAGTGAGACTAGTCTAATCTAAAGTCCTTTAAATATTTTGAACAAAACATGAACTCCCCTTTACCTCTCCCTCAAAAGTTTATAATACTAAATAAGGTCCTAAACATATGAATATCATAGTATAATTTGATCAGTGTAATAGAACCTTCTAAAACTATAGTCATTAGCTCTATAAGGCCTAAGTCTCTAAGAAAAAAGGAAACAAAGATCTAATCAAGAATATAAGGAGCATTTTAGTTTAAAGGTTTTAAATTGCTACTTTAATCATTATAAAATTAAATCGCACAAGGAGGTATATGAGATTTGGAAATTGTGAATCAAATTAGGTCCTAGTTTAACTATGTTAATCGGTGAAATCACTCAAAAGATTGCAACTTCTAAAAGGCATAATGAGGAGCCAATTGGCTTTATAAGGCCATTCGCACTAGGTGTCTTATATTGTTTATCCATGGAAATTTTAACTTAAAAACTAAGAGGTCTTTGAAAAAGGGAGAACCTTTTCATGGTTTCTAGTTTTTCCACTTTAACAATACTTTTTTTTCTTTTCCATAAGAAAAAAAATCAATTTTAGCATGTTCGTTATGAGGTCTTTAGGGTGATGAAGATAGATTTTGATTTCATTCAAGCAAGAATAACTTTAGGAAGTGTTATGAATGATGAAAAATTTGATGAGAAAGAAGCCTATATGAATGTAGAAGTGTTACATGCTCTTTTGGTGTGTCCTTATATGAAAATTTTGCATATTTTTTTTACCATAGGAGCCATGTGTTCTAGGTTTAGGTTTAATTACTTTTCTCTTTTAATCTTTAATAATTTCTTAAATTTCTTCGTGATTATATTTATATCATCTTCATCACTCTCACTTATATAGGTTTTATATATGAATTTCCTCCTCCTTAGAGACTTTAAAAATCACCTCTTCTTGTTGAATTAATCTACTTTTCATGTAATTCATTCATCTATATCTCATAGGTTAGTGATTAGATTAGCTTTTCTAATGGTATGGTCTTTAATTTTTATATTTTTGTTTATTGTATTTCTTGCAGGCCATGTTCTATGTTAAAGAGCGTCGATAATTATCCAACCTCATTCGTCTTATTTGTAGTTTGCGATTGTCCATCTATCAAGGTAAGTTGTTCAACTAAGTAATGTCTATAATGTGATCGATTTTGTGTTGTTCTTTGTAATTTTACCTATAATAATGATTGATGATATTTTAGGCTGGGGATTAATAGTTTAAGTATTTATGTTTGGGAATTGTTTAAATTGAAACATAAATACTTGAACTTGTAGGTGATTAATTCAAACTTAGTATTAACATAAGAAATTCACGTAATTGACATGACAATTCTTTGCATAATAAACCCCTAGGATGGTATATAAGCTAGAAATCTGTGATGCAGCTCCTGTGAGGCTTATCGGTGAAAAATTTCATAAGCCTAAGAGTTGCAGCAAGGACTTGCTTTCTTGATTCATATGGTGTAACAATTTCAGGTACCATAGTGCTTGTTTAAAATCAAATTTTGGAAATCAATTTATATCTGATTAATGCAAACATAATTATCTTGGCTTTGTATGTTGTTGTTTGGAATATTGTTAGAATGATTGATGGCTAGATGTATGAATTATATAAGTATTTACTACATGTCGAATGAGTTTGTATAATTAAGGATGATTTGAGGCATAATAAACTCCTAGGACGGCATATAGGCTGGAAACCTGTGATGCAACTCCCATGAGGCTTATCGGTGAAAAATTCCATAAGCCTAGGAGTCACAACAAGAACTTGCTTTCTCGATTCATATGGTATAATAATGTCACGTACCATAGTGCTTTTTTAAAATCAAACTTTGGAAATCAACTTGTAGGTGATTAATTCAAACATAGTTATCTTGGTTTTGTATGTTGATGTTTGAAATATTGTTAGAATGATTGATGGCTAGATGTATGAATTACATAAGTATTTACTGCGTGTCAAATGAGTTTGTATAATTATGGATGATTTAAGGTATAATAAACTCCTAGGATGGTATATATATAGACTGGAAACTCGTGATGCAGCTCCCATGAGGCTTATTGGTGAAAAATCCACGAGCCTAGAAGTCACAATGAGAACTTGCTTTCTCAATTCATATGGTGTAACAATGCCACGTACCATAGTGCTTGTTTAAAATCAAACTTTGGAAATCAACATGTAGGTGATTAATTCAAACATAGTTATCTTGGTTTTGTATATTGTTGTTTGGAATTTTGTTAGAATGATTGATGGCTAGATGTATAACTTACATAAGTATTTACTGTATGTCGAATGAGTTTGTTTAATTATGGGTTGAGGCATAATTAACCCCTAGGATGATATATAGGCTCGAAATTCGTGATGTAGCTCCCATGAGGCTTATCGGTGAAAAATTTCACGAGCCTAGGAGTCACAGTGAGAAGTCCCTTTCTAGATTCATAGATGTAAACAATGCCACGTACCATAGTGCTTAGATGGCATATTGTTTTATTTGACCGATATTCACATATGTTGAGTTTTGTAATTGTGAACTCATATGGTGGGATATGTTGGTTTCAATTTGGAGGGGAAATGATCAGAGACCTGTAAAAACTTAGCGGATGTTCTATAAAGTAAAGAATAAATGTCCTGTAAACTTAGAGGAAATGAAGGATATTAACTATGAAATCACCTTTTTAAATAACAATTTTGTAGAAATGAGTAATGTTGATAGATTTTGGATGTATAAACGATTAACACCAGATAGTTTCATTAACCTGAGTTTGTTGAGGGAGTTGAAGCTTTTACTCACTATGCATGTTCTCATCCTGTATATATGGATGGTCCAAAGATCAAATGTCCAGGTAAAAGGTTCAAACATATTCATTTTCTTCCTATTGATGAAGTGAATCTCCGTTTGTTAAGAAAAGGGTTTGTTCCAAATTATTTTGATTGGATACGATATGAAGAGCCAATAATTTGCAGCATCTCAAGGGGTAATGAAGTAAAATCGTCAATAAATGTGCATGGGTTTGAAGGGGGGACTAGATTCATAACAAATAATATAGGTGCAACTAAAAATCCTTACACCCAAATGGTTTATCATGCAGCCGGTTATGCCTTCTAGGCAAATATAAAAAATCTTGAAGAAGAGCCAAGCCCATATGCGAAAAAGCTTTTTGACTTACTAAAATTAACTGACCAAGAATTATGGCCAAATTGTGAGACCGTGTATCAATTATCTTCAATTATTCAAATATTAAACATAAAGTCTGAAGGGCATATTTCTGAACGAAGTTTGGATAAAATTCTTGATTGGTATAATGAATCATTGCCTCTTGACCATACAATAGTTGATAATTTTTACAATATGAAGAAAATTATTAGGGGTCTTGGTTTGCCAATTGAAAAAATTGATTGTTGCAATTTTGAATGTATGTTGTTTTGGGGAGATGATGTGGAATTATAAGAATGCAAATTTTGTGGTCAATTTAGGTTCAAACTTAGAAAGCGTTATATGAAACAGAAATTAGTACCCTAGAAGCGGATGATTTATTTCTTGCTAACTCCGAGACTTCAAAACTATATGCCTATGATGTTACTGCATCTCACGTGAGATGGCAGAATGAATATGAATAGGAAGATGGAATAATGAGCCATCCATCAGATGCACTCGTATGGAAACATTTCATAACACCCATTTTGAGTTTGCAACTAAAAGTTGAAATGTTAGGTTGGGATTGTCGCCAGACGGATTCCAACTTTTTGGTTAATCCTGCTAAAAATATTCATCATAGCCAATCATAATTACTCTTTATAATTTGCCTCCATGGATGTGTATGAATGAGGCATATATGTTCTTGACGGTGATTATGTCAGAGCCTACGAATCCAAAGCATCAAATTGATGTATTCTTACAACCATTGGTATCTGAATTGTATCATCTTTGGGAATTTGGTGTAGAGACATATGACGTGTCTCTTAAACAAAATTTTTTGTTGAGAGTAGCTTTGATATGGACAATTAGTGATTTCCCTGCATATGCTATGTTGTCTGGATAGAGCACAACATGGAAATTGGCTTGTCCTTACTGTAGCAATGATTTTGATGTGTTTTATCTTCCTAACGGAGCCAAAACATCTTGGTTTGACAAAGACAAGAAATTTCTTGCTTTAGATCATCCATTTAGACGCAATAATCAAAATTTCATTAAGAATAGGATGGTACAAACACCTCCTTCCCCTCACAAATCTAGTGAAGAGATATTGCAGGAGATTGATGAATTAGGGTTACTAAAAGTTACAGAACTTGAAGTTGAAGAAGTTAATAGAAGCATTAGTAAAAACTTTGGTTGGAGAAAATGAAGTATCTTTTGGGATTTTTCATATTGGAAAAGTAATTTGATAAGTCATAATCTAGATGTAATGCATATTGAAAAAAATAATTTTGACAATTTGTTTAACACAATAATGAACATTGAAGGAAGGACAAAGGGCAATGCAAAATCACAAGCTGATTTGATACTTTTTTGTAGAAGGAATAAGTTAGATAAAGATCTTCGCATCGATAAATATCCAAAAGCATGTTACTCTTTGGATAAAAAATAAAAGGAATTTTTGTGTAAATGGTTGAAAAGTCTAAAGTTTCCCGATGGCTAAGTTTTGAACTTGGCAAGGTGTGTAGACATGATGAAGTACAAATTATTTGGGATGAAAAGTCATGATTGTCATGTGTTTATATAAAGGCTAATTCCAATTGCATTTCTGGAGTTACTACCAAATAAGATTTGGGAAGCTATAACAGAATTAAGTTTGTTTTTCAAAATATTAACATCATCTGAAATAAAGTTGGCTGAAATGGAAAAACTAGAAAGGAAAATTCCATTTATCTTATGCAAATTGGAAGGGATTTTCCCTCCAAGCTTCTTTTACTATATGGAGCACTTGCCCGTACATTTAGCACACGAGGCTCAACTTGTTAGTCCAGTTCAATATCAATGGATGTATCCATTTGAGAGCTAATTATAGTTAATATATAAATAAAACTTATAGTATGTTTTAATAACAGAATTGTAATAATCCTATTTGTAATGTAAGTATTTGCATCACTTGAAGAAAAACGATAAAAACAAGGCTAAAGTTGAAGGTTCGATATGTAATGCTTATTTAATAGAGGAGTAAGTACATTTTGTTCACATTATTTTAAGCCGCATGTACACATAAGAGAAAGAAAAGTTCCTCGTAATTATGATGGGGAGAAACGGGTGATGTTGATGGTAACTTATCCATTTTCACATATCCGGGATGAATATATGGACGTTCAACAAGAAGAATGTCAACAGCAGAAAAAATAGAAGCTTCCCGTGGTTACATTTTATTGAATTGTCAAGAGGTTCAATCTTTCGTGCAGTAAGTTTTAGTTGATTTTGAAATAGATTATTTGAGTTTTAGAAGTTACTGTTGTTCATAACTAAAATATAAAATAATGCTTTTAGATTATAGGAGGAATGGCTACACGAGCTAATGCCCGAACCAATATAGGATGATATCAATAAAGAAGTTGAAAGAAACTTTCCTCGATGGTTCAAGAAATATGTAACTTTTCACTTGTAATAATTGAAATGGTTGAATTATCAGATCAAAGTGATTAGATGGCATTATACTATTTAATATGATAAATTATTTTTTTTATGTAGGCTTAGAAAATCTAATAGAGAGCAAGTTTATATGTGATCTTATGAAAGGACCTTTGTGAACTATTAAATTGTATCTGATGCATTTTGTTAATGGATACAAATTTCATACAGAATATCATAATCATATCATGGCAACAGTAAATAGTGGGGTTTGCATACAGAGATAATTGATGGATTACTATGGTAAAATTATTGAGATACTTGAAACTAAGTACCTTGCATTGTCAATAAAACGGAGTGTGATATTTAAGTGTGAATGGTTTGATCCAACTCTTAATGTTGGAACAAAAGTGCACAGATAATACAATCTAGTTGAAATCAATTAACGAAGAAGATTTAGACAATTTGAATTTTTTGTGTTAGCGATGCAAGCGATTTAGATGTATTATATCCCTTTTCCCATTTTACGACGAGATAAGTCAGATTGGTTGGCCGTATGCAAAGTAAAACTTAGAGGTGTTTTTGAATTACATAAAAAAGAAGAAAATAAGAGAACTGAAGTGAAGTGTTTCAGGAAGATGTTTATGAAATAAATGCATGTGTAACATATGATGAGAATGAACCTTTAAATGATCCAGATAATGAATATGTTGAAATTTCATCTGGAGAGGATGAGGAGCGCGAGAGATCTGAAGATGAGTCTGAGTTTGATTCTAATTCTTCAGAGAAAGAAGATGATGATGATTTTGATTTACAATTAAGTGCTAATAACGATTAATTTGTGTTTGTAATAGAATTTTATATGAATAAATCTATGATTGCATCAACAATATATTGTTATATATTGAATTCATATTGTTCTATTATTGGAAAGTTCAATAAAATGTGAATTTCAGGTTAAAAATATGCTACCAAAGAGAAAGCAGGATATGATGCAGCCAAGGTTCAGGTTACAACAATTTGGAGAAGCTAGTGCATTTCCAGGTGAAGCATCACATTCTGCAGATGCTACAAAATAACTTGTTGCACGTCCAGCTACTGCATATCCAAATGAGGCATCACCTTATGTACCTGCTGCTATACCATCCACCAGCCCTGCTACACCATCCCCCAGCCCTACACTATCCAGCAACCCTATACCAACAGAGATATTAGGGGTAAACGTTGCGGATGAAGGAGGTGACCTCCAGTCTAGAGCTAAGGGAGTTGATGGAAGAATTTATATAACAATTGTCAACAATTTGTAAGTAAAATTGTAAAACTTTTGTAATACATGATAACACCATAGGTTTATATTGAAGTTAAGGTTTAATTTGAAAATTATCTAAAATAACACATACATTAGGTTGGTTTCGTCTGGAACGTGCTCAAGAAATATCTCATCCAAGTTCAAGGAAAGGATAGATCTTGAGGGTTATATATAGAAGAATGTCTCTTAGCTGACAAATGATCTTTATTATCAAGAGTTTGAGGTACACAGAATATATTCTTTAATCTTTTTTATTTTATTTAAAATTTATACATTAATTAGATAAATATTGTCATTTATAAGTACTTATAATATGTTTTTCCTTTTTTTAGAAAGAATTTTTTTGGGATCCAAAATTTGATGTTGTAATTTATAATGTATGGGAGAGGTGAGCTTGTACACGTTATAGAAACTTTCTTGCTTTGATACACAAGAATGGTGTATGACCACCATATATATCTGAATAAATATGGAGTCGTTGGCAGTAGTATTGGGCATCACCCAAGGCAATATCCATTTCAGAGCACAATTTTACTAACAGATGTGGAGGACCAGATGGAGAGAGTCTACCCGTACACACTGGAGGATCTTTGACCCACCAGGAGCATGCACTCTAACCTATAAGTATCAAAACTTTCCACTTATATTCTGATTTTTGTACTTTGATGTATGAAATTTGATTTCAATGTAATTTCATGTATGAAATTTAAAATAAAAATATATGTGCATTATGAAGAATAATAATATTATAAATGGTCGGTGCCATTAATGGCTGTGTTGTTGAGTTTAATTTTTTTTATCTAACAAGGGGGTAAATATCATAAAATAGAGGAAATTCTATCAAAAATTTTGTAAATTGTAGTTCACTTATAACAATTTATTATGATACAGGAAAAGTCCATGGGCAGGAAGCCTCACCATGCCAGCTTTTTTTTCACACTCACACCAAGAAGTATGATGGTGTGACCTCTATCAACACCCGATACAGACAACTTCATGTATGTAAAATCTATATTTTTATATTATTTCTTAAAAAGTATGATAGGACCAAATACAAGAAAGCATTGAACGACAGTCTTAAAACTCTGAAAGCTATTAATGAGAGTCAGGCATATCTTGATGTAGTGGGTGGTAGGGACCACCGTGGAAGGATTTTTGACTTAGGTTCATTTGCAAACACATGTTATTAGCAATCCTTCACATCCACTACAGCTAGATCTAGTAGACAGTCCGCATCAAATAGGAGAATCCTTCAATTTGGGAACACAATAGAGAGGCTTATGGAGTGCATAACCCAGTTCCGTAATGAGGTGGATGAGTTGAAAGGTAGGGACATGACCTCATCGCAGCAGTCAAAGCATCTGCCTTCACCGCCTGCATAGCTTCTGGAAAATGGTTGTATTTGATAGTCTGCTACTCTTAAGTTTTTGTATAAATTCTTAATTTATAGTTATTTTCAAGATACTTATTAATGTACATTATAATTTTTTTATTCTACTGTTGGATCCCAAATTGTTCTGGGAAGTTAGAACTATTATATAAGAAATGTTGGAAGTTAAAAGTTGGAAAATGTTACATTGAATATGCTTCGGTGTTTTAGCCATAAATCTTTCTCTAGTTATCGAAATGAGATGATTTTTGATTTGAATTAAACTAGAGAAATAGAGATACAAATGATCTGATGAAATTGAGTTTTAATTTAGTCTCTAAAAGTTTCAATTTTTGTATGGGAATTGAGCACGAAATATTGTTTCAATGTAAGGATAGTTTGGAAATGTTTGGGTTATAATTTTCAAATTACCAAACCA
>JANIHZ010122329.1:0-13318 GCA_027478365.1 Erythroxylum rufum | reverse complement strand
ATTCACATACATGTGTATTTCACAATATGAATGAGCATGCCAAAAACAATAAATACATTTCCAAACTCTCATTGCACACCTATATTTACCATTCTAACCTTCACATAAGTAATGGGATGTTACATAATATATTAGGAGAATAGATAGGTGTTTCTATATGATGAGATACATATACCTCAACAATCTCATGTATTTACATAAGGTTTGCTAGCCTAATATAACTTTGGTTTGACTCTGTAACTCTTAGTAAGCCTAATATAACTTTGGTTTGACTTTGTAACTCTTAGTGACTCTTTAAAGTTAAAGCCAGATACTATATAATATGCCTTATTAATTTGATTATACCCTAAATCCTTCCTCATCTCATATATTTGTCTATTACTAACATGGTCAATGTCAACATTGTCCAATGTAGTAATATCCCCACTAATATATCTAAATTCATACTCTAATATGAAATATCCACTATAAAAAAGCCTTATACTTCCATGTTGAGCCATTAAAACCTATAAAGTAACCATTAAAAATAATTTCATCAACATTAGAAACTAGAGCATAACAAGTTATTCACAACCAAATTCAAATCATAAAGTGTGAGATAAAATGCTTAAGACACAATGCTTCCAGTCTTAGAATAAAAAGTGATAATAAATTGTTAATTGCTTAACTACCTTTTACCAATTAAAAAATAAAACTCAACTACTACAAATTAGCTCCATTAAGGTATCATAGTAATAAGTCTCTTTCGTAAATGATCAATTATAAGATTAAAAAAATAATATGTTACAAAAATAAAATTTTGTTAGTATGTCAAATACTCCAAAGAGCTAAAAGAGGCTACTCCCTAGTAAAATAATATGACAGTTACTAAAATAAAGAGGCCTCTTCCATCAATCAAGACATTTACTTTAGTTATTCAATATAAAAGACAAGTTATTAATAATAAGGTAAGAACTTAATTTAGAGAAGAGCATATTCATAAGTAAATTCAAATCATAAAGAGTAAGACATAATGCTTCCAATCTTAATCTAGAATAAAAAGTGATAATAAATTGTTAATTACTTAACTACCTTGTACCAATTAAAAAATAAAAACTCAACTACTGCAAATTAGCCTCATTAAGGTATTATAGTAACAAGTCTCTTTGCTAAATGGTTAATTATTAGGTTAAAACAAATAGTATGTTACAAAAATCATCACTTTGTCAGTATTTCAAATACTACAAGGAGCTAAAAGAGGCTACTCGTTAGTCAAATAATATGACGTTTACTAAAATAAAGAAACCTCTTCCATTAATCAAGAAATTTACTTTAATTATTTAATATAAAAGACAATTTATTAACAATAAGTTAATAATTGAATTTAGAGAAGAAAATAATATGATGAGAGGAAATTATAGCAGACAAATAATGAGAAGATACTAACATTTTATAGGTAGAGGAAGGTTTTGGGATTAAAAAGGTAAAAAGCTAATGTTTATTCATTGTGGCTTAATAAGACATACTATTGATATGTATTGTAAAAAGCATAACAGAGGAAGGTTTTGGAATAAAGAAGACAAAAAGCTAATGTGTATTCATTATGGCTTAAAAAGACATACTATTGATATATGTTATCAGAAACATAGTTCTCCTTCAACGTTTAGTTTAAACAGAGATAGAGAGATATTAGGAATGTAAATCAAACAAGTTGTTCAATTTTTGATCAACCAAAATCCTATGATGAAGTGTTAAAAGTTGAAAATGATACAAATACAAAGTCTTCTAAGGTTTATTTAAACAAGGAGCAATATATACAACTGATAAATTTTGATGTAGTTTAAATTTCTAACTATGTGGTTTGTACCTAGGATTGAGAAAAATTTTAGTTTTAAAATTCACAAATCGAAGCTATAAGTAAGGTAAGGGACAAAGGAACTAAAGTAGTCTTTGTAAAACATTATATTCACTCCACGCCACTTGGTATTACCATTACACCTACATATACATTCAGTGAAAAAAATGAAAGCATAAAAAGTATATTGGAGCATGTCTATGTATACAAAAAAAAGGAAATTACAAAAAAAGAAGTTTTGGCTTCATTCTTAAAAGTGTTATTTTGTCATATACATAAGCCTAATAACATAAACATTCACATAAAACCATATGGAGTTGTGGTTGATCACGTAATAGTCCTATATCTAGCCATTTGTCAAGCTAGAAACTTGTTTCTTTCCCATCTCCCACCTTATATCTTATGTGATGTCTGATTATCTCTATTATCTTTCTAAGAGTATTTAAACTGCTTTTTGGAATTTTGACATTCTAGATGTTATCTTTGTTATGTAGTCACTCCATACCTAATTCACCCATAAGGAGTCCTCCTTTCTAATTAGCCTCCATAATCTTCTTGTTAACATCACATGATTGACTACTTAGATGGGTATGAGGCCTAGTCCACCTTATTTCCTAGGCTTACAAATATCATTCTATTTGATCATTGCTTTGGTTTTTCCTTGCCTATTTCATTCCAAAAAAATCTTCTTTGGATCCTATTAATGGCTTTTATGACCATGATTGGTAATACCAATTATGATGTTGACCTCAAATTTTTCTTTTCTTTTATTTATTTATTTATTTTATTTTATTTTCTTATAATTTAGTCATAAATTTAGAAAACATAAGTAGAAATTAAAAATTAGAATAGAAATGTTAGAATTAAGTTAGAGTATAATATGGTAGTTAATAGACTAAAGGAGCTAATAGACATTAGGTTAAATAAAGAAGGGTAAAATTGGAAGACCAAGACAAAAATGTAGTCTTGATTAAATGAAGAAGAAGAAAATCATGAGAAGAGAGAAAGAAGAGAGAAAAACGTGGGAAAGAAGAGAAAAGAAGAAGAAAATCGTGGAAGCTAGGGAAAGAAGATAGAAAATCATGGAAGAAGAAGAAGGAAGAAGATTTGGCTAAGTTTAAGGTAAGCTTCATCTTTCTTCTTATTTGGGTAGAAAAAGAAGTAGAGAAATGAGTTTGAGTTGGAAGAAAGAAGAGAAACCCATTTGATTTTTTATAGATTTCTAAACTAGGTTTTAGTTTTTCTACCTAAATAAACTATGGGTAGGTTAAGTTAAGCTCAATTTTATCAATTTGATTATTGAAACTTTATGAGTTTTCCATTTGAATGTTGGGTTGAATGCGAATTTGGTTTCTTTTAGGAAACTAGGAAAATCCTATCCAAGAGCAAGAAGAAAGGCACAATTGAACTTGGATTTCCAAGCAATTTAGGTGGGTAATATGTTTATAGTTATTGTGGAAATAGGCAAATTTCTTGCCTAAGTGTGTATGTTTAATTGCTTAATTATGAATGGTTATGATTGTTGGAAAATGTGTTATGATTCATTATCATGTCATGCTTGAAAGATATGATGACATTTTGCATAATTAAAAAGAGAAAAAGCATAAGAAGTATGAAAGTATGAACATGTCATGAAATGAATTGAGCATAAGAATTTACTTGTGTTTGGTCATGAGAGAAACCATTTCATTTGTCACGTGTATGTTGACATAAGCCTTTTCCCGGCTGCCCGCTTGTGGCATATGAGCTCCAAAAAAACAGACTCATTTAGTTCATGGTGTAAACTTCGGTTTCTCCATTTCGACCCATGGTACTCTTAAGTCATTTGTTTGTGCATTTCATTCGATTTGTCAAGTATGATGCATAATTGAGTGTTATGTTTTAATGGTTAATTTTACATGATATGTTTATGTGATAACATCCTTACTATGAGTTTTTGAGCTAGAATTGTGGATGATTGAATTGCTAGATTAAAACGAGATATAGATGTATATATTTTTGATTGTGTGGATCATTACCAACGGCTATAAATATATTAACCACTGAGCTTCGTAGCTCAACCCATTATTTTTCACTCCTCAGGTGCAGAACGAGAAGATTAGTGATCCTTGCAAAGCGTTGGGCAAACTCTAAGATAGCTACATTTTGTAATTAAGTTAGTTCGACTATTTTTGGGTAACTTTATAAGCATATAAAACATGAACATCCATTTGTATTTTGTATTAAGTTATTGATGTAGTTGTTGATATGTAACTAAAGCTATATTCAACTCCATTTTGTTTTAGTAATGAGATTATGAATGGAAGAAGTTTCTTTTGCATATATTTATGTTTATTTTTTATTGAGTTGTAAATGGTTGTTGGAAATAGAAGTGTATGATAGAGTTAGACTGTTGGGTTCTGGGTTGTGAATCAAAGGTTTCGCCGCTGTGAAACATGCTTGGATTTGATCTAGGGACTTCGCTGTCGCAAAACCAGACTTTCGTCGCAGTGCATTTGTCCCGAAGGGTGCGTTTGCTCGACCTTGAGACTTCGCCGCAGTGAAGCTAGATGTTGACCGCTGCAAACTTCTCCCGAAAGGTCCTTGGAAATGATTTTCATAGTTTCGCCGTGACGAACCCTCCACTGCTAACGCTGAAATGTTCCTTACGAATTGAATGCTTTCGACTTTCCTCTCCCATGATCTTTACCTGACTGTCTCGTTTTGTAACCTTGGGATAAGTCACAGGACTCGGCCCAACATCTTTTGGTATCAGAGCTTAGGCTTTTTAAGGATTCCTAGGCTTAGAATACGTAGTGGTATGAATTATTATGATGTGTGATTAGTTGTTTGCATGGTGAATTGATTGATTGTATTAAGTGACATGCTTATCATGCTTACATGTAAGAAATAGGATTAAAATGAAACGTAAGCTAATCGTTAGTGTTTAAATTGAATTAGTAAGATGCCACCTCGTAGAAGAACACGAGAAGTTTTGTAAGGATTTGTTGCACATGACTCTCCACCTAGAGAGGAGGGTACTAATGAGTTTAGAGCCCCAAGAAATGCTGAGGCTTCTGTAGGGCACAGTAGTGGGCCCTCTCGATCACAGACGCGTGAGTCACCTCTTTCTCAAGAGCAAGTGCCTACTCCCTTGGATCCTAGGCTGTTCCAATCCTTTGCTCAGGCTTTTATCTAGGCCATGAGCCAGATGCCGCAAACGTCTACCCCAGCCCAGAAAGGAAAGCAATTCGATAAGCTTAGGAAGTATGGGGCAGTGGACTTTTATGGAATGACTAATCCAGAAGAAGTTGAAACCTAGTTGAGAAAGACGAAAAGGGTATTAGAGCAAATGGGTTGTGAGGATGATGAAAAAGTTGAATTTGATGCAAGCTTGCTACAGGGAGATGCTCTGCATTGGTGGGAATGTGTATCGGGGAGTCAGATGAAACCACCATTATTGACACGGAAGGACTTTCTAGCTTCTTATAAGAAGAAATATTTGTCTGAGGTGTATATCCAATAGAAGCAGAGGGAATTTATGAGTCTCACCCAGAGGAAGATGACAGTAAGCGAATATAAGTGCAGATTTATACAATTGTCCTGATATGCAGTTGAGATGATGATGAGCGAAGTTGCTAAGTGTCGTAGGTTCGAAATGGGATTACATTTAGCCATCAGAGAAAAAGTGGTGGCACAGAATTTCTGTGACTTTCAACAGTTGGTCGAAGCGGCGTTAAGGGTTGAGAATGTGGAGAACATAAAGAGTACTGTGAATAGAAAGAGAAAAGGAAGAGAACAGTTCAGGAGGGGAGGTAGTGCTCCTATGTCAGAGAGGAGTGCTAGAACTTTCCTTGTACAGTCTGAGGATAGGAGCAGTGGCGCATGCAGGTCCAAACAGATGAGAACTGTTTCTCATCAGGCCTCAACAGCTAGAGGCAATAGAAGGGGAGAGGGGGATAAACCACCAATTCCTAAGTGCGATCACTGCAGTAAATTCCATAAAGGGGAGTATTATAGGCTGAGTGGAGCTTGTTTCAATCGTGAGGAAAAGGGCACATGGCTAGAGAGTGCCTGCAGTATGCAAGACGAGAAAGAACTCAGATGTAAGCTTCGAAAAGAGCTGAGACTGTGGGACACAAGACTGCAACTGAAGCGGGAAGCTCTGAGATAGCCAAGAAAGTTAATCCTTCAGGAAGACCCAGAAGGCAATCACCAGCTATAGTGCTAGACGCAGAAACCACTCCAGAGGTTGCGACTGGTATGGTTAAATTGCTTAATGATGATATTGTTGTTTTAATTGATCTAGGGCCTACTCATTCATTTGTTTCGTCAAGTAGAATTTTGCATGGTAGAAGTTTGAGCCCATTAGATAGTCCCTTGATAGTTAGTACCCCAATGAGCCAATATATCATTATTAGTCAAGTTTATAGGGATTGTGAAATATACATTGGTGGAGAAAAATTAGTATTGGATTTAATGCCATTGAAGATGGGAGGATTAGACGTGATTTTAGACATGGATACATTAGAAAAATATAATGCCAGATTAGATTGCAAACAGAAGATAGTAGAGTTTGAGTTGGACGAAGGTAGAAAGGCAGTGTTTATGGGAGACAGGAAAGGAAGCCCGCCTAGAATTATTTCGGCTCTAACAGTAGAGAAAATGATGAGGAAAGGGTGTGAAGCATTCTTGGCATATGTTGTAGACACGAAGGTAGATAAAGGAAAGCTAAAAGAAATACCTGTGGTCATGAAATTCCCAAATGTCTTTCCAGAGGAATTACCAAGACTACCACCACCTCGAGAAATTGAGTTTTCCATCGAGCTTCTTCCAAGTACAGTACCAATATCAATTCCGCCTTATAGAATGGCTCTGGCAGAATTGAAGGAACTTAAAGAACAGTTAAAAGAGTTACTGGAGAAAGGTTATATTAGGCCTAGTTCTTCACCTCAGGGAGCTCCGGTTCTTTTTGTGAGGAAGAAAGATAGATCATTGAGAATGTGTGTAGACTACAGGAAGCTTAATCATGTCACTATCAAGAATAGATATCCTCTCCTACATATAGATGATTTGTTTGATGAATTGCAAGAGGCGAGGGTCTTCTCCAAGATAGATTTGAAATCAGGTTACTGCCAGTTGAGGATAAAGGAGTCTGATGAACCCGGTATGGGCATTTTGAGTTCTTAGTCATGCCCTTTGAATTAACGAATGCCCCTGCAGCCTTCATAGACTTAATGAATAGCGTCTTTAAACCTTTCTTAGACCGATTTATCATAGTCTTTATTAATGATATATTGGTTTATTCTAAAAGTGACAAGGAGCATGAGGAACATTTAAGGATTACCTTGGAGACATTGAGAAAGAAAGAGTTGTATGCCAAATTCGATAAATGTGAATTTTGGCTAAGGGAAGTAGTGTTTCTTGGACATGTAATTTCAGAAAAAAAAAAAAGTAGTACATATGGATCCAAGGAAAATAGAAGCTGTAGTTAAATGGGAAGCACCTAAGAATATAGCAGAAGTGAGGAGTTTCTTGGGTTTAGCTGGTTATTATAGAAGATTTGTAGAGGGCTTTTCCATAATAACGGCCCCAGTTTCCAAATTGACGAAAAAGAATCAGAAGTTTGTGTGAACAGAGGAATGCTAGAAAAGATATGAGGAATTAAAGAATAGGCTCACAACTACACCAATTTTGACCTTGCCTTCTAGTAGTGATAGGTATATAGTGTATAGTGATGCCTCAAGGAAGGGATTGGGGTGTGTGTTGATGCAAGGAGATAAAGTGATTGCATATACTTCTAGGCCATTAAAACCCTATGAGATGAATTATCCTACACATGACTTGGAGTTAGCTACCATAATTTTTGTATTGAAAATATGGAGACATTACTTATATGGAGTCACCACCAAGGTGTTTACAGATCACAAGAGTCTTAAATATTTGATGAGCCAAAAGGAGTTAAATATAAGACAAAGAAGGCGGTTATGACTACTGAAGGATTATGATTTGATGATAGACTACCACCTGAGGAAAGCTAATGTAGTAGCAGATGCATTGAGTAGAAAATCTACTATGGCACATGCGGAGACAGTATATCTTACTTTGTTGGGGGAATTAGCCAAACTTAAAGTGACATTGAGGCAAGTTGAATCTGGTTGTCTATTGGCTAATTTTAAAATAAGGCTAATGATGAATGGGAAAATTAAGGAATTGCAGGAGTAAGACGAGTACTTGAGCAAACTCAAAGAAGAAATTAAAAATGGTAAACCTTTTGAAATAGAGATAAGAGAAGATGGATTGATGGTGGTAGGTAACAGATTATGTATTCCATATATTTTAGAATTGAAAGATGAGATTCTTGATGAAGCACACAATGCTCCCTATGCAATGCACTCGGGGAGTACAAGAATGTATAGAGATCTAAAAGAGCACTTCTGGTGGAGAGGAATGAAGAAAGATGTTACAGAGTATAATAGAAAATGCTTAGTGTTTCAGCAAGTCAAAGCAGAACATCAAGCACCTATTGATAAGCTTAAACCTTTGTTTATTCCTGAATGAAAATGGGAGAAGATTACAATGGATTTCTTGATGGGATTGACAAGGACTAGCAGGAACCATGACGCAATATGGGTGATTGTAGATAGGCTAACTAAGTCAGCACATTTCTTGCCTATTAAACAAGTGGATTTGTTGAATGCTTTGGCCATAAAATACATAGATGAAATAATCAGACTTCATGGGATTCCAAGTTCTATAGTCTCGAATAGAGATCCCAGGTTCACCTCCATATTCTAGGAAAGCTTACAAGAGGCTTTGGGAACTAAGTAGAATTTTAGTACAGCTTTCCAGCCACAGACTGATAGCCAATCAAAGAGGACAATACGGACATTAGAGGCAATGTTAAGAGCTTGTGTTATGGACTTCAAAGGTTCTTGGGATGATCATTTACCTTTAATTGAGTTTGCTTACAATAATTCCTACCACTTGGGAATTCAAATGGCACCTTATAAAGCCTTGTATGATAGGAGGTGCAGAACTCTTATTTGTTGGGATGAGGAAGGTGAAAGGAGACTTTTGGGAGCTGAGTTAGTACAAGCTACAATTTATAAGATTAAATTAGTGAAGCAAAGACTTAAGGCAGCTCAAGATAGGATGAAGAGCTACACGAATGCACATAGAAAGGAGATGGAATATGAAGTTGGAGACAAGGTATTTCTTAGAGCCTCTCCGTGGAAAGGGGTTTTAAGATTTGGTAAAAAGGGTAAGCTCAGTCCAAGTTACATTGGCCCTTATGAGATTATTAAGAAGATTGGGCCTCTAGCCTACAAGTTACCCCTGCCACTAGAATTATCTAAGAATCACAATGTCTTTTATGTATCAATGTTGAGAAAATACCAATCAGATCCTTCACACATAGTCCAACCTTCAGAGATTCAATTAAGGGAGGATTTGACTTATGAAGAACAAAAAGTAGAGATTCTAGATTCGAAGGAAAAGGTCTTGAGAAACAAGATTGTGAAGCTGGTTAAAGTCTTATGGAAGAACCATACAAGAGAGGAGGCAACATAGGAGCCTTTGGAAGCCATAAAGGAGAAGTATCTACATCTTATTGTAGACTCAGGTACGAATTTTGAGGATGAAATTCTTTAAGGGGAGGAGAATTGTTGGACCCCAAATTTTTCTCTTATTTTATTGATTTATTTTATTTTCTTAGAATTTAGTCATAAATTTAGCAAACATAAGTAGAAATTACAATTTAGAATAGAAATGTTAGAATTAAGTTAGAGTATAATATCATAGTTAATAGACTAAAGGAACTAATAGACATTAGGTTAAATGAAGGAGGGTAAAATTGGAAGACCAAGACAAAAATGTAGTCTTGATTAAATGAAGAAGAAGAAAATCATGAGAAGAGAGAAAGAAGAGAGAAAAACGTGGGAAAGAAGAGAAAAGAAGAAGAAAATCGTGGAAGCTAGGGAAAGAAGATAGAAAATCATGGAAGAAGAAGAAGGAAGAAGATTTGGCTAAGTTTAAGGTAAGCTTCATCTTTCTTCTTATTTGGGTAGAAAAAGAAGTAGAGAAATGAGTTTGTGTTGGAAGAAAGAAGAGAAACCCGTTTGATTTTTCATGGATTTATAAACTAGGTTTTAGTTTTTCTATCCTAGATAAACTATGGGTAGGTTAAGTTAAGCTCAATTTTATCAATTTGATTATTGAAGCTTTATGAGTTTTCCATTTGAATGTTAGCTTTATGAGTTTTCCATTTGAATGTTGGGTTGAATAATAATTTGATTTGTTTTAGGAAACCAGAAAAATCCTATCCAAGAGCAAGAAAAAAGGCACAATTGAACCTGGATTTTCAAGCAATTTAGGTAAGTAATATGTTTATAGTTGTTGTGGAAATGGGCAAATTTCTTGCCTATGTGTGTGCGCTTAATTGCTTAATTATGAATGGTTGTGATTGTTGGAAAATGCATTATGATTCATTATCGTGTCATGCTTGAAAGATATTATGACATTTTGCATAATCAAAATGAGAAAAAGCATAAGAAGCATGAAAGTATGAACATGTCATGAAATGAATTGAGCATAAAAATTTGCTTGTGTTTGGGCAAGAGAGAAACTATTCCGTTCGCCACGTGCATGTTGACTTAAGCCTTTTCCCGGCTGCCCACTTATGACATATAAGCTCCAAAGAAATGGACTCATTTAGTTCATGGTGTAAATTTCAGTTTCTCCATTTCGACCCATGAGACTCTCAAGCCATTTGTTTATGCATTTCATTAGATTTGTCAAGTATGATGCATAATTGAGTGTTATGTTTTGAAGGTTAATTATACATGATATGTTTATGTGATAGCATCCTTACTATGAGTTTTTGAGCTAGAATTGTGGATGATTGAATTGCTAGATTAAAATGAGATATAGATGTGTGAGTGTGTGTGTGTGTATTTGATTGTGTGGCTCGTTACCAATGGCTATAAATAGATTAGCCACTGAGTTTTATAGCTCAACCCATTATTTTTCACTCCTCAGGTGTAGAGCGAGAAGATTAATGATTCTTGCAAAGCGTTGGGCAAACTCCAAGATAGCTATATTTTGTAATTAAGTTAGTTCGACTATTTTTGGGTAACTTTATAAGTATATCAAACATGAGCATCCATTTGTATTTTGTATTAAGTTATTAATGTAGTTGTTGCTATGTAACTATAGCTATGTTCAATTCCATTTTGTTTTAGTAATGAGATTATCAATGGAAGAAGTTTCTTTTGCATATATTCATGTTTTTTTTTTGTTGAGTTGTAAATGGTTGTTGGAAATATAAGTGTATGATAGAGTCGGATTGTTGGGTTCTGAGTTGTGAATTGAAGGTTTTGTCGTGACGAAGCCAGACTTTAGTCGCGGCACATTTTTCCTGAGAGGTGCTTGGATTTGATCTAGGGACTTCACCGCGGCGTATTTGTCCCGAACGGTGCGTTCGCTCGACCTTGAGACTTCGCCATGGCGAAGCCAAATATTAACCACGACAAACTTCTCTCGAAAGGTCCTTGGAAATGATTTCCGTAGTTTTGCTGCGATGAACCCTCCACCGCTGACGCCGAAATATTCCTTATAAATTGAATGCTTTCGACTTTCCTCTCCCACGATCTTTACCTGACCGTCTCATTTTGTCTTCTTGGGATAAGTCATAGGAACCGGGCCCAACATATGAGGACCATTATATATTGATTAAAGATAGGATAGAATCAATCAATTGTAGACGACCTGCCATAAAAAAAAAAGCAGTTAAGACTCCAATTATGAATTCTTCTTATGATCTTTTCCTCTAATGGTTTGAACTCTGAGTATTTATGTTTACAGGTTAACTAGTATGCCAAGATAGGTAAAAGGTAATTACAGTGCCTTTGTACCTCTAATATTGGAAAGCCACTAAATGTTCTATAATGCATTAGCTTACATGTATATTCCACTCTTTTGAATGTTCAGTTCTAGCCTAGATACCTTTGTAAATATTCTTATAGGATGTTTGGTTCAATGGAATAGCAATTCTATTCCTAACATATTCCTAGTATATTATTAAACCTATGTTTGGTTAGAAACAAACACAGAATAAGTAATCATCAGGAACATCTATTCTTAAACTTTGGGGAATAGATAAAACTAGTCCCTACCTATCTTTATCTATTCTATGAATAACTATTCTTCTTCAAGACAAATTTATCCTTCCACGTTTAAGCCTCCTGAAACTTCTTATCCTTCTTCGATGTTTGTAACTTCTTTAAGCCTCCCTCCCAAAACCTCTTCCACTTCTTCAAGTTCGTGATTCTCTTCTCCAATTCATGATTCTAGCGTTTTATCATTTCTAGATTTAGGTAAGTTATTCCGGTTGTTTCGATTGGGTGACGGGTTTTGATGATGGAGTTTTGTTTGTGTTTTGTGCCAATTGGTAGGATTTTTCATTGATGTTTGTCTCATGCATTTTCTATGAGTTTCTTAGTTTTGAGCATTTTTATGACAATGGGGGTAGATCCAGGGCCAAGCTCCAATGCGGCCACAAATTTCATCTGGCTTTTTTTTCCTGTCTTTTTCTTTCAGCTTTTCCATATGGTGTTGAAAATGGGAAATGGAAAAATGGTAGCTTGAGCTTGGATTGTTTGTGTTGACCCTGTCAACCAGTTTCTTATATGGTTCAGTAGTTGAATTTGGCTATTGAGTTTCCCAAATAAAGAGAAAGAAGACGAAATTTCTTTGTTGGGACATTTGTCTTCATATGACTGATATGTCGAATTGCATGCTTTTGACCTTATAACACCATGAATGCATATTTATGAATTGCTTTTTAGGTATATTGATGTTGGAATTAGGCTTGATGGTGATATAAACAATTTTGGCGTTGATAGGTTTCATGAATGGCTGCAAGTTTGAAATATAATTTTAGGAGAGAAAAGAAGCATTTTTGGGTCTATTTTGTGCATTTGTTTTCCATGTGCTTGTGAAAAGTGGACTTGTGTTTTGCTAGCTCCAGCTGTTGTTGTTTGTGATTTATGATTTCTGCTTCTAATTGTGAAATGTGGACTTGTATGTTATTGAAGAAGTTTAACATCATGAACATCAATGATTGCTGGGGTTTCTTTAGGGAATGTTATCTAGCTTTGCTGCTTGTGCTTAGTTGAATAAAAATGACATTAGAGATGGAACATAATTATTTGACTAAGTTGGACTATTATATTGCAAGGTACTGTTCATGTTAAGAGAGGGATCAAAGTTGGTTATGTGATCAAAGTTGGTTTGTTGTGTCCTAGTCATGAAAGCTTTAGTCGGCTAACAATTCATCCTGTAACTTCTGTACGTTGGTTATATGATCAAAGTTGGTTAGGTCCATATGTTTGAGAAAGGAGTTAATTTTATATTGCAGAAATGAAAGAGAGGGACAAAAAGATGACAGAACTATTCTTGTGTCTGGGTTTCTGAAGGTCAAAGGACATTTAATCATATCAACTT
>JANIHZ010122325.1:0-13319 GCA_027478365.1 Erythroxylum rufum | reverse complement strand
TGGATGTGTATTCTGTGAGATATGGCTGAATAAGTGAAGGTTGTTACTAACCTTAGTGACACAGAAGAGAACAGAAACAGGGCAGGCTTGTAAAAATCACAATAAATCCAATTTACATCATTTTTGAGCCTTCTTTGGACATGTGATACCCATATGGGTCTATTGAAAATGAAGCTTTGAATCACCTTAATTGGATGCGAAATGAATAGGTTATAAGGTTTTGAGCAGGAAGGGTCCAACTTATGACTAAATATTAAGGCTGATTGTAAATGGGAGATTTGGATTCCTTAATGACCGAATTAGAACATGGTCATAAAAGAAGAAATGTGAATTTATGTGTCAGCTAGAGGTCTGGAAAATTTGAAAAACATTGGACCTATGTATAAAAAGTTATGCCTTCACGAATGAGACCTATGCTGATGAATTAGTGAATAAATATCCACTTTTAATGATATGTGTTAAGAAATGAGGTTTATGTGAGAATGACTAATGCGGGTATATGTAATTTTCATGCATGTTACCCAATAGCTTGTGAAAGCAGACAAGGAATAGAACTAGAAGTCATACCTAGTACCTCTCAAGTTCAAGAAAATTTGAAAAGAAATCAGAACCACTGAGATAGTCGAGGTGAGTATAATCATGCTATTATACTTGTGTAGTAATCCTTTTCTTTTATCTTGCGACTTGTTGAATTTTTCTCGAACCATATGATTTATTTGATATATGGCTCCAAGTGTTTGAGTCTAGCATGTTGTATGCCAGATTGGCCAGATGATATTCAGATTCTTTGTATCTTCTGGTTCCTTTATTGTGTTGAACCTATTGATTGTGATTCTTTGATGAATCATGTTTTTCTTGTTAGCCATGGTTAATGAGTTCACAAGATACCCAGCTAATAGGGTCTAATATCAGACTATGTGCACATAGGTAACCCACCAATGATGGGTTAGATCTGGGTCCTACCTGGAGAGGGCAGGCCTCCAGGGGCAAGGTTAGGTCAACCTTGTCTAGAATCAGAAAAGGGGAGATATGTCGTACTAACATGCCTCTGTCTCTTCATAAGAAATTCAAAAAATTAGAACTCAGAAATGAGAAAGCTCAGAATTAGGAATCTTGTAGAACCCAGGATTCAGAAAGAAACTAGAATTCAGAAAGAACCCAGAACCCAGAAAAGAATTCAGAAACTAGATTCATGTTTTTTCTTGAACAATTCATATTGAGCTTTGTTATTGATATTCATGTGATTGCCGCATTTGATATTACTACCTGGTTATCTATTGATGCCATATATTGTTACTTAGAATGCCACATACCATTCTTGTGAAGCTAGCCTTGTGTTACCTAGCCTCACAAGCATGGTAGTATGTTTATATCTTACTAAGTCGTGTTGTAGACTCACCTCTCACTATCATCGTTTCAAGGGATCAGTAGATCGTACGAGAGAGAAATCCAAGCCTTTTAAGACTCGCTTGGATAATCAGACAAGTAATATTTTTGGCATGATGTAAATTGCAGCTGCTTATAGCTGCTCCATGGTTTATCATAATCATATGTACATAAAACATGTATGGATATGTTATGTTATTGAGAATGATGTCGCTTGATGATATGAGATGATCATAGATTGGCTGATTATAAGTAGATAATGTATGTGAGAATTGCAGTTTGGGATCCTTACTTCTTACAACCTATTAAGCAGGTATAAGGATTAATCAGACAAATGAATGGGTCTTGCCGGATTTTTAGCAGAATGTAGAAAAGTTAGGTTTACTACAGGTTTTGGTGGCATTAAGCCTACCCATTCCCTAGTGCCAACACGGTCCAAACTCGTATATGCACTTTTTGATATGCACTTTCTCTCTCTTCTGGGTACTTTTCTTTTTTTTCACAACAAATTGTAATAATCATCACTCATGTAAGACATAATACAAACTCGTATACAAGGAGGGCTAGACAGAAAATACTAAGTTAGAGAGCTCCAAATCAGATTTTAACCGCTGGATGTCAATAGGCAAGACTCAGGAATAACATACCAAAATTTAATTCAGATCAGAGATCGTTTGGTCATCGATCGAAACTAGAGCAAATTTTGATCTAAACATTCTCTCTCTTCTGGGCACTTTTCTCTTTGGCACAAAAAAATCTAATAATCATCCCCAACATATGACATAATACAAACTCGTAAGCAAGTAGGGCTAGACAGAAAAAACTAAGTTAGAGAGCTCTAAATAAGATTTTAACCGTTGGATGTCAAGAGGAACGAATCAGGAACAACATACTAATATTTCATCCAGATCAGAGGTCGTTTGGTCGTCAATCGACACTAGAGAAAATTTTGATATGAACTTTCTCTCTCTTCTGGGCACTTTTCTATTTGGCACAAAAAAATCTAGTAATCTTCCCCAATATATGACATAATACAAACTCGTAGACAAGTAGGGCTATACAGAAAATACTAAGTTAGAAAGCTCCAAATCAGATTCTAACCGTTGGATGTTAATAGGCAAGACTTAGGAACAATATACTAAAATTTCATCCCTAATATATGATATAATACAAACTCGTATACAAAGAAGGCTAGAAAGAAAATACTAGGTTAGAGAGCTTCAAATCAAATTCTAACCGTTAGACATCAAGAGGCAAGACTCAGGAACAATATAATAAAATTTCATCGCGATCAGAGGTCATTTGGTCATCGATTGAGGATTGAGTAAATTTTGATATGCACTTTCTCTCTCTTCTGGGCACTTTTCTTTTTTCACAACAAAATCTAGTAATCATTACTCAAATATGATATAATGCAAACTCGTACACAAGTGGGGCTAGAATAAAAATACTAAGTTAGAGAGCTCCAAATCAGATTCTGACCATTGGATGTTAAGAGGCAAGACTCAGGAACATTATATTAAAATTTCATCTAGATCAGAGGTCGTTTGGTTATCAATCGAGACTAAAGCAAATTTTGATATGAATTTTCTCTCTTCTGGGCACTTGTCTATTTAACAAAAAAAATCTAATAATCATCCCCAATATATGACATAATTGTATACAAGTAGGGCTAGATAGAAATTACTAAGTTAGAGAGCTCCAAATCAGATTTTAGCCATTGGATGTCAAGAGGCAAGACTCCAGAACAACATGCTAAAATTTCATCCCAATAAGAGGTCGTTTGATCATCGATCGAGACTAGAGTAAATTTTGATATGAAATTTCTCTCTTTTTTTTAAACATTTCTCTTTGGCACAAAAATATTTAGTAATCATCCCTAATGTATGACATAGTATAAACTCGTTTAAAAAGAGGGATAGAAAGAAAACACTATGTTAGAGAGCTCCAAATCTGATTTTATCCGTTGGATTTCAAGAGGCAAGACTAAGGAATAACATACTAAAATTTCATCTCGATCAGAGGTCATTTGATCATCGATTGAGGTTGGAGCAAATTTTGATATGCACTTTCTCTCTCTTTTGGGCACTTTTCTTTTTTCACAACAAAATCTAATCATCATCACTCAAGTATGATATAATACAAACTCGTATACAAATAGAGATAGACTGAAAATACTAAGTTAGAGAGCTCCACATCAGATTATAACCGTTGGATGTTAAGAGGCAAGACTCAAGAGCAACATACTAAAATTTTATCCAGATCAAAGGTCGTTTGGTTATCGATCGAGAATAAAGAAAATTTTGATATGATTTTTCTCTCTCTCCTGGCACTGTTCTCTTTGACACAAAAAAAAATCTAATAATCATCCCCAATATATGACATAATACAAACTCATATACAAGTAAGGCTAGCAGAAATTACTAAGTTAGAGAGCTTGAAATTAGCTTTTAACCATTTGACTTCAAGAGGTAAGACTCAGGAACAGCAAACAAAAATTTCAACCAGATTAGAGGTCGTTTAGTCATCGATCGAGAGTAGAGAGAATTTTGATATGAACTTTCTCTCTCTTCTTGGCACTTTTCTCTTTGACACAAAAAAATCTAATAATCATCCCCAATATATGACAAAATATAAACTCGTATATAAGAAAGGCTAGACAGAAAATACTAAGTTAGAGAGCTCCAAATCAGATTCTAACCGTTGGATGTCAAGAGGTAAAACTCAGGAACAATAATAAAATTTCATCCAAATCAGAGGTCGTTTGGTCATCGATCGAGACTAGAGCAAATTTTGATATGAACGTTCTCTCTCTTCTAGGCACTTTTCACTTTGGCACAAAAAATCTAATAATCGACCCCAAAATATGACATAATAGAATTTCGTATATAAGTAGGGCTATACGGAAAATACTAAGTTAGAGAGCTTCAAATAAGATTTTAACTGTTAGATGTCAAGAGGCAACACTTAGGAATAACATACTAACATTTCATCTAGATCAGAGGTCCTTTGGTCATCCACCGAGACTAGAGCAAATTTTGATATGAACTATGTCCCTTTTTTCAGAACTTTTCTCTAGAGCACAAAAAAAATCTAATAATCATCCCTAATATATGACATTATATAAACTCGTATACAAAGAGGGCTAGAAAGAAAATACTAAGTTAGAGAGCTTTAAATCAGATTCTAACCGTTGGATTTTAAGAGGCAAGACTTAGGAACAACATACTAAAATTTCATCCCGATCAGAGGTCATTTGGTCATCGATTGAGGTTGGAGCGAATTTTGAGTTGCACTTTCTCTCTCTTCTGGGAACTTTTCTTTTTTTCACAACAAAATCTAATGATCATCACTCAAATAATATATAATACAAACTCGTATACAAAGAGGGCTAGACAAAGAATACTAAGTTAGAGAGCTCCAAATCAGATTCCAATTGTTGGTTGTGAAGAGGCAACACTCAGGAACAACATAGTAAATTTCATCCAGATCAGAGGTCGTTTGGTCATTGATCGAGACTATAGAAAATTTTGATATGGACATTATCTCTCTTCTTGGCACTTTTCACTTTGGGCAGAAAAAATATAATAATCATTCCCAATATATGACATAATACGAACTCGTATATAAGCAGTGCCAGACAGAAAATACTAAATTAGAGATCTCCAAATTAGATTTTAACCGTTGGATGTCAAGAGGCAAGACTCAAAAACAACATACTAAAATTTCATCCAGATCAGAGGTAGTTTGGTCATCGATCGAGACTAGAGCAAATTTTGATATGAGCTTTCTCTCTCTTCTAGGCACTTTTCATTTTGACAAAAAAATTCAATAATCATCCCAAATATATGACATAATCCAAACTCTTACACAAGTAGAGCAAGAGAGAAAATACTAAGTTGGAGAGCTCCAAATTAGATTTTAAGAGTTGGATGTCAAGATACAAGACTCAAGAAAAACATACTAAAATTTCATCCAGATCAAAGGTCGTTTGGTCATCTATCAAGACTAGAACAAAATTTGATATGAACTTTCTCTCTCTTCTAGGCGCTTTTTTTTGCCACAAAAAAATCTAATAATCATCCCCAAAATATGACATAAGACAAACTCGTATACAAGTAGGGTTAGACAGAAAATACTAAGCTAAATAGGTTTAAATAAGATTTTAATCGTTTGATGTAAAGAGGCAAGACTCAAGAACAACATACCAAAATTTAATTCAGATCAGAGATCGTTTGGTCATCGATCGAGACTAGAGAAAATTTTGATCTGACCTTTCTCTCTCTTCTGGGCACTTTTCTCTTTGGCACAAAAGAATCTAATAATCATCCGCAACATATGACATAATACAAACTCGTATACAAGTAGGGCTAGACAGAAAATACTAAGTTAGAGAGCTCTATATAAGATTTTAACCGTTGGATGTCGAGAGGCATGACTCAGGAATAACATACTAATATTTCATCCAGATCAGAGGTCGTTTGGTCATCCATCGAGACTAGACCAAATTTTGATATGAACTTTCTCTCTCTTTCGGGTACTTTTCTATTTGGCATAAAAAATCTAGTAATCATCCCCAATATATGACATAATACAAACTCGTAGATAAGCAAGGTTGTACAGAAAATACTACGTTAGAGAGCTCCAAATCAGATTCTAACCGTTAGATGTTAACAGGCAAGACTTAGGAATAATATACTAAAATTTCATCCTAATCAAAGGTCGTTTGATCCTCGATTGAGACTAGAGAAAATTTTGATATGAACTTTCTATCTTTTTTGGGCACATTTCTCTTTGGCCCAAAAAAATCTAATAATCATCCCTAATATAGTATAAAATACAAACTCATATGCAAAGAAGGCTAGAAAGAAAATACTAAGTTAGAGAGATTTAAATCAAAGTCTAACTGTTAGATTTGAAGAGGCCAGAATCAGGAACAACATAGTAAAACTTCATCCCGATTACAGATCGTTTGGTCCTCGGTTAAGGCTGGAGCAAAATTTTGATATGCACTTTCTCTCTCTTCTGGGCACTTTTCTCTTTGGCAAAAAAAATAAAATAATTATCCGCAATATATGACATAACACAAACACGTATACAAGTAGGGCTAGATAGAAAATAGTAAGTTAAAAAGCTCCAAATCAGATTCTAACCGTTGGTTGTAACGAAGCAAGACTCATGAACAACATACTAAAATTTGATCGAGAATTGAGGTCGTTTGGGCATCGATCGAGAGAATAGCAAATTTTGACATGAACTTTCTCTCTCTTCTGGGCATGTTTCTCTTTGGAACAACAAAAAATCTAGCAATCATCCCCAATATCTGACATAATACAAACTCGTATACAAGTAGGGCTAGATAGAAAATACTAAGTTAGAGAGCTCCATATCAGATTCTAGCCGTTGGATGTCAAAAGGTAAGACTCAAGAACAACATACTAAAATTTCATCCAGATAAGAGGTCGTTTGGTCATCGGTCGAGACTAAAGCAAATTTTGATTTGAACTTTCTCTCTCCTCAGGGCACTTTTCTGTTTAAAAAACAAAATCTAATAATCATCCCCAATATATGACATAATACAAACTCGTACACAAGCAGGGCTATACAGAAAATACTAAGTCAGAGAACTCCAAATCATATTCCAACCGTTAGATGTCGACAGACAACACTCAGGAACAATATACTAAAATTTTATCCTGATCAGAGGTCATTTGATCATCGACAAAGACTAAAGGAAATTTTGATATGAACTTTCTCCATCTTTTGGACACTTTTCTCTTAGGCTCAAAAAAATTCAATAATCATCCCTAATATATGACATAATACAAACTTCTATACAAAGAAGGCTAGAAGGAAAATACTAAGTTAGAGAGCCTCAAATCAAATTCTAACCATTGGATTTCAAGAGGAAAGACTCAGGAGCAACATATTAATACTTCATCACGATCAGAGGTCGTTTGGTCATCGATTGAGACTAAAGCAAATCTTGATATGAACTTTCTCCATCATTTGGGCGCTTTTCTATTTGGCACAAAAAAATATAATTATCGTCTCCAATATATGACATAATACAAACTCGTATACAAGTAGGGCTAGACAGAAATTACTAAGTTAGAGAGCTCCAAATCATATTCTAACCTTTGGATGTCAATAGGTAAGTTTCAGGAATAACATACCAAAATTTTATCCAGATTAGATATCGTTTAGTCATTGATTGAGACTGGAGCAAATTTTGATATGAGCTTTCTCTCTCTTTTTGGTACTTTTCTCTTTGGCACAAAAAAAAATCTAATAATCATCCCCAATATATGACATAATACAAACTCGTATACAAGGAGGGCTAGACAGAAAATACTAAGTTAGAGAGTTCCAAAATTGATTTTAACCGTTGGATGTCAAGAGGCAAGACTCAGGAACAACATACTAAAATTTCATCCAGATCAGAGGTCATTTGGTCATCGAACGAGACTAGAGAAAATTTTTTATGAAATTTCTCTCTCTTCTGGGCACTTTTCTCTTTGGCAGAACAAAAAATCTTGTAATCATCCCCAATATATGACATAATACAAACTCGTATACAAGCAAAGCTATGCAGAAAATAATAAGTTAGAGAGCTCCAAATCAGATTCTAACCGTTGGATGTCAAGAGGCAAGACTCATAAACAACCTACCAAAATTTCATCCAGGTTAGAGGTGTTTGGGCATCGATCGAGACTAAAGCAAATTTTGATATGAGATTTCTCTCTATTCTGGGCACTTTTCTCTTTTGGCAAAAAAAATTATGATAATCAGATTCTAACCTTTGGAGGTCAACAGGCAAGACTTAGGAATAATATACTAAAATTTCATCCCGATCGGAGGTCGTTTGATCATCGATCGAGAATAGAGTAGCTTTTGTTAGACATATGATCAAAAAAATCTAATAATTATCCCCAATATATGACATAATACAAAGTTGTATGCAAGTAGGGCTAGACAGAAAATACTAAGTTAGAGAGCTCTAAAAAAGACTTTAACCGTTGGATGTGAAGACGCAAGACTCAGGAACAACATACTGAAATTTCCTCCATATCAGAGGTCATTTGGTCATTGAACAAGACTAAAGCAAATTTTGTTATGAACTTTCTTTCTCTTCTGGGCACTTTTCTCTTTCGCGCAACAAAAGATCTAGTAATCGTCCCCAATATATGACATAATACAAACTCATATACAAGTAGGGCTAGACAGAAAATACTAAGTTAGAGAGCTCCAAATCAGATTCTAACCGTTGGATGTCAAAAGGTAAGTTTCAGGAACAAGATACTAAAATTTCATCCAGATTAGAGGTCGTTTAGTCATCGATTGAGACTGAACCAAATTGTGATATGAGCTTTCTCTCTCTTCTGGGTACTTTACTCTTTTGGCACAAAAAAATCTGATAATCATCTCCAATATATGACATAATACAAACTTGTATACAAGTAGGGTCAAACTTTTATGCAAGTAGGGCTAAACAGAAAATACTAAGTTAGAGAGCTCTAAATAAGATTTTAACCGTTGATGCAAGGAGGCAACACTCAAGAACAACATACTAAAATTTCGTCCAGATCAGAGGTCGATTGGTCATCGATCAAGACCAAAGGAAATTTTGATATGAACTTTCTCCATCTTTTGGGCGCTTTTCTATTTGGAAAAAAAAATCTAATAATCACCCCCAATATATGACATAATACAAACTCGTATATAAGCAGGGCTATATCGAAAATACTAAGTTAGATAGCTCCAAATCAGATTCTAACCGTTGGATGCCAAAAGGTAAGTTTCAGGAACAACATACTAAAATTCATCCAGATTAGAGGTTGTTTAGTCATCGATTGAGATTGAAGCAAATTTTGATGTGAGCTTTCTCTCTCTTCTGAGTATTTTTCTCTTTGGCACAAAAAAAATCTAATAATCATCCCCAATATATGACATAATACAAATTCGTATACAAGTAGGGCTAGAAAAAAAAACCTAAGTTTGAGAGCTCCAAATTCGATTTTAATCGTTGCATGTGAATAGGCAAGACTCAGGAACAACATACTAAAATTTCATCCAGATCAGAGGTCGTTTATTCATCGATCGAGACTAGAGCAAATTATGTTATTAACTTTCTCTCCCTCCTGGGCCCTTTTATCTTTTCCCCAAAAAAAATCTCATAATCATCCCCAATATATGACATGATACAAACTCGTATTCAAGTAGGGATAGACAGAAAATACTATGTTACGAAGCTCTAAATAAGATTTTAACCGTTGGATGTCAAGAGGCAAGACTCAGGAACAACATACTAAAATTTCGTCCAGATCAGAGGTCGTTTGGTCATCGATCGAGACTAGAGGAAATTTTGATATGAACTTTCTCCATCTTCTGGGCGCTTTTCTATTTGGCACAAAAAAATCTAATAATCATCCCCAATATATGACATAATACAAACTCGTATACAAGCAGGGCTATACAGAAAATATATGTTAGAGAGCTCCAAATCAGATTCTAACCGTTGGATGTCAAGAGGCAAGACTCAGGAACAATATACTAAAATTTCATCCAGATCAGAGGTCGTTTGGTTATCGATCGAGACTAAAGCAAATTATGATATGAATTTTCTCTCTCTTCTGGGCACTTGTCTCTTTGACACAAAATCATCTAATAATCATTCCCAATATATGACATAATAAAAATTCGTATACAAGTATGGTTAGACGAAAATTACTAAGTTAGAGAGCTCCAAATTAGATTTTAGCCCCTGGACGTTAACAGTCAAGACTTAGTAACAACATACTAAAATTTCATCCCGATCAGTGGTTGTTTGATCATCGATCGAGACTAGAGCAAATTCTAATATGAACTTTCTCTGTCTTCTGGGCATTTTTCTCTTTGGCTCAATAAAATCGAATTATCATCTCTAATATATGACATAATACAAACTCATATACAAAGAATGTTAGAAAGAAAATACGAAGCTAGAGAGCTTCAAATCAAATTTTAACTATTGAATTTCAGAAGGCAAGACTCAGGAACAACATACTAAAACTACATCCCGATTAGAGGTCATTTGGTCATCGATTGGGACTGGAGGAAATTTTGATATGAACTTTCTCTCTCTTCTGCGCACTTTTCACTTTGGGCACCAAAAAATCAAATAATCATCCCTAATATATGACATAATACAAAATTGTATACAAGTAGTGCTAGACAGAAAATACTAAGTTAGAGAGCTGCAAATCAGATTTTAACCGTTGGATGTCAAGAGGTAAGACTTAGGAACAACATACTAAAATTTCATCCAGATCTGAGGTCGTTTAGTCATCGATCGAGACTAGAGCAAATTTTGTTATGAACTTTCTTTCTCTCCTAGGCCCTTTTATCTTTGCCCCAAAAAAAATCTAATAATCATCCCCAATATATGACAAGATACAAATTCGTATGCAAGTAGGGCTAGACAGAAAAATACTAAGTTAGAGAGCTCTAAATAAGACTTTAACCGTTGGATGTCAAGTGGCAAGACTCAGGAACAACATACTAAAATTTCATCCAGATCAGAGGTCGTTTGGTCATCGAACGAGACTAGAGCAAATTTTGTTATGAAATTTCTCTCTTTTCTGGGCACTTTTCTCCTTGGCAGAACAAAAAATCTAGTAATCATCCCCAATATATGACATAATAGAAACTCGTATACAAGCAGGGCTATGCAGAAAATACTAAGTTAGAGAGCTCCAAATCAGATTCTAACCGTTGAATGTCAATAGACAAGACTCATAAACAACATACTAAAATTTCATCCATATTAGAGGTTTTTTGGGCATCGATCGAGACTAAAGCAATTTTTTATTTGAGATTTTTCTCTCTTCTGGTCACTTTTCCCAGTGGCAAAAAAAAAAACTATGATAATCATCACCAATATAAGATATAACACATACTCGTATATAAGTAGTGCTAGACCGAAAATACTAAGTTACAGAACTGCAAGTTAGATTTTAACCGTTAGATGTCAAGAGGCAAGACTCAGGAACAACATACTAAAATTTTATCCTGATCAGATTCTAACCGTTGGAGGTCAACAGGCAAGACTCAGGATAATATACTAAAATTTGATCCCGATCGGAGGTTGTTTGATTATCGATCGAGAATAGAGCAAATTTTGTTAGACATATGATCAAAAAAATCTAATAATTGTCCCCAATAGATGACATAATACAAAGTCATATGCAAGTAGGGCTAGACAGAAAATACAAAGTTAGAGAGCTCTAAATAAGACTTTAACCGTTGGATGTCAAGAGGCAAGACTCAGGAACAAAATACTAAAATTTCCTCCAGATCAGAGGTCGTTTGGTCATTGAAAGAGACTAGAGCAAATTTTGTTATGAACTTTCTCTCTCTTCTGGGCACTTTTCTCTTTCGCACAATAAAAAATCTAGTAATCATCCCCAATATATGACGCAATACAAACTCATATACAAGTAGGACTAGACAGAAAATACTAAGTTAGAGAGCTCTAAATCAGATTCTAACCGTTGGATGTCAAAAGGTAAGTTTCAGGAACAACATACTAAAATTTCATCTAGATTAGAGGTCGTTTAGTCATCGATTGAGGCTGAAGCAAATTGTGATATGAGCTTTCTCTCTCTTCTGGGTACTTTTCTCTTTTGGCACAAAAAAAAATTCAATAATCATCCCCAATATATGACATAATACAAACTCGTATACAAGTAGGGTCAAACTTGTATGCAAGTATGGCTAGATAGAAAATACTAAGTTAGAGAGTTCTAAATAAGATTTTAACCTTTAGATGTCAAGAAGCAAGACTCAGGAACAACATACTAAAATTTCGTCCGGATCAGAGTTCGATTGGTCATCGATCAAGACTAAAGGAAATTTTGATATGAACTTTCTCCATCTTCTGGGCGCTTTTCTATTTGGCACAAAAAAATATATATGACATAATACAAACTCGTATACAAGCAGGGCTATATAGAAAATACTAAGTTAGAGAGCTCCAAATCAGATTCTAACCGTTGGATTTCAAAAGGTAAGTTTCAGGAACAACGTACTAAAATTTCATCCAAACAGAGGTCGTTTAGTCATCGATTGTGATTGAAGCAAATTTTGATATGAGCTTTCTCTCTCTTTTGAGTACTTTTCTCTTTGGCACAAAAAAATCTAATAATCATCCCCAATATATGACATAATACAAACTCGTATACAAGGAGGGTCAAACTTGTATGCAAGTAGGGCTAGACAGAAAATACTAAGTTAGAGAGCTCTAAATAAGATTTTAACCGTTAGATGTAAGGAGGCAAGACTCAGGAACAACATACTAAAATTTCATCCAGATCAGAGGTCGTTTAGTCATCGATCGAGACTAGAGCAAATTTTGTTATTTACTTTCTCTCCCTCCTGGGCCCTTTTATCTTTTCCCCAAAAAAAATCTCATAATCATCCCCAATATATGACGTGATATAAACTTTTATTCAAGTAGGGCTAGACAGAAAATACTATGTTACAAAGCTCTAAATAAGATTTTAACCGTTAGATGTCAAGAGGCAAGACTCAAGAACAACATACTAAAATTTCGTCCAGATCAGAGGTCATTTGATCATCGATCGAGACTAGAGGAAATTTTAATATGAACTTTCTCCATCTTCTGGGCGCTTTTCTACTTGGCACAAAAAAAATCTACTAATCATCCCCAATATATGACATAATACAAACTCGTATACAAGCAGGGCTATACAGAAAATACTATGTTAGAGAGCTCCAAATTAGATTCTAACCGTTAGATGTCAAGAGGCAAGACTCAAGAACAACATACTAAAATTTCGTCCAGATCAGAGGTCGTTTGATCATCGATCGAGACTAGAGGAAATTTTAATATGAACTTTCTCCATCTTCTGGGCGCTTTTCTACTTGGCACA
>JANIHZ010122320.1:0-13320 GCA_027478365.1 Erythroxylum rufum | reverse complement strand
AGCCCCAATACATCAAAGTCTCACAAATTGAAATTTCAAAGCAGTTACATGAATAGTAACTATACAAGCTCACTTTTTCAATTATAAGGATGTTACCCACAATACATACATTCACAAAAACCCATTTCATGCATTAACCTCAAATATCATTTCAAATCACGAATTTTCATTTTTCTTTGCACAAGAATAACTCATCACCATTTCAATCTCCCAAGAAAAGATTCGAGGTCCAACAGTATGTTTTAAATTAATTATGAGGTATTAATAGAATAATTTTTAAAGTTAATTATTATGTTAAAGTTAGTAGGATTTTATTAAATGGGTTAGTTGAATTAAGGTAGTAAGATTGTATCAAGGGCAAAATTGGTAATTCACTTAAGGATAAAGACCTTAAGGCATATAAGGACAGGTAAAGTGGACTTTTTATACTCATTAAGGGTAAAAAGGGGAAGCAAAATTGTTGTCTTGCATTTGAAGAAGCAAAAACGTGAATGAGAAAAAGAGAGAAGAGAGAAGCACAAAAGAGAGAGAGAGGAGAGAAAGAAGAGAAAACTAAGCTAGGTTTCATCATTTCTTAGATTTGAAGAGAGATTTTGTGGTTGTCCAAAATGAGAAAAAGAAAGAGGAAGATGAGAGCTTTCATTTGAGCCAAGAATCTATTTATTTAGAGAAGAATTAGGATAAGTTCATTTATAATCTATTGGAATTTTGGAAGGGTTTTGGTTCGTGAAGCTTAGGAAATGCATGGGTTTAGGTATTTTACAATAAATTTTAGTGAAAGTGATTTATAGGATTCTCAATTTGAATTCCTATTGAATGGGATTTTTGCCATTGTTGAAAGAAATCAAGAAAGGCAAGAGGAGCAAGAGGAGAGGCATCTTTGAGCAAGTTTTTTAAGCAAGGAAATCAAAGTGCTTTACAAGTTTATAATTGAGTTAATGAGCCATGACTACGAGTTTATAATTAAGTTAATGAGCCATGACTATGCTTTCAAAAGCAAGAGAATTCAATGATTTTAATTGTCTTAAAAATGTTCCATTATATCTATTTGAATGATTTGAGAAATCCTTATATGTTTAGTATATGAATTTTGTTGATGAATTGCAAAATGAAGATGGAAATGCATTTGAAACATTTTATGTTTATGGAAAAATCATGTTTTCAAAATATGCCATTTAGGCAACATGCTTATGCCATGAAATACATGTTATGTGGGTTTATGGTGGTCTATTCTATTCTATCAAGTGCACATTCACTCTATTATAGGCTTCTCCCGCCTGTCCGTTAGTGGCATTGAGCTCCTTCATGGACTCTGCTCTATTTACGACTACGCAAAACCATTTTATGGGATTGTGATAGTTGGTTCTGTCATCATTGGAGATTCACAAGAACTACCCTATGGACCTACCCAAGCCATTTTGATGTGCTTATGTGCTCATAATATCTTGACAAGATTGATGCATACATGATTTGTATTATTGTGAATTTGGTTGAGAATTTGAGAACTATGCGTTTTATGAATTCAATAAGAATTTTCTATGACAAATGAACATTTCAATGGTTTTGCTTGTTCTCTGTTATAAATTGTTACCCACGAGCTTTTAGGCTCACCCCCATTCTGTCCCCATCTCCGGGTGATGAGTAAGAGATCGAGTGATCGAGTGGAGAGTCATGGCATCACCCCAATTTACATATTTTTATATTTTGAGCTAGTTTTTGAAAAACACAAGGCTTTAGCCTCATTTCAAGTTTTACTCATTCATGTGTATTTTGTATTTTGGATTATGAGACCAATGATGTAATATGGCTTGAAATGCCATTAAAGCTTTGTAAAACTCTTTCTTTTATTATTATTGAAATATATTGTGTTTTGCTCATGACTTTCCAAGTTTTCGCATTACATTCTCGAGCATTTCATAACGGTAAAATATGTGTCCTGACTTCAAGGAAAAACTGTATTAATCTAGACTGATTTAGGTAAAGTTTCTTTTTGGGTGTTGCAGTTTATCCTCTTAATTTTCCAATGATATAAAGTATGAGATTTCTGGATATCGAAGTTGAGAGATTTGTTCTTTATAAGTTAGTGATGCTGCGTAGGATGTATACGGGACAGCTACAGTAAATTGCAATTTTGAATATGAATTGTGTATGGATGATGTTAAGTTGAAATTATGTATACTTGAAGAAGTTATCAACTCGAGATGATGAATTTTGTATACGAATTGTTGTTATGTTATATATAAGTGAGATGTTATGGAAAGGAAAGATACGATTTTGTTAATGACGGGAATTAGTTGTAAGTGATGAATCAAATGAGTAGAGATTAGAGAGTTTAAGGAAAATAATTGGTAGTTGAATTGTTATGAAATAATGTTGCATTAGACGAAGTGAATTTGGGACAATTTAGAGTGAAAGTAAGGTGAGGATAGAGGTGGAAACCTTTGGGAAGGCTCCTGAGTGAGTTTTGTCTCACCTATGTCCGTTGGACAGACTTTAAGTCCATTAAACGGACATTCTCGAGTCAGGAAAGACCCCTAGCCTAACCCATGTCCGTTAAACGGACATTAAGTCCGTTAAATTGACCTTCTCTGGTCTGGAAGGACCCCCATCCCTATGTATGTCCATTAAGCGGAGGTGTATGTCCGTTTAGCAGACATACACTGTACACTTTCAGGAATTCGCAATTTTGACCCTTTAAATGGAAAAATCTCTCTTCAGGGTCTTCACGAAAGTTTTAGATCTAGAAGATCTCTTCAAAACTGTCCTAGAATGACCTTAATATAACATCTCTAGTGAAATTTATGCCTATTGTCCCAAAACAGGTACAATATGATTGAGGACATAAACATAAGAATAGATTGTCGTATATCAATCGATCAAATAGGAAATTTTTGGGATGGTATAAGAATGAAGATGAACCGATGATGACTAATGGTATTTCATTAAAAATAACCCTACAAGGTAATACGCTCACATTTTAGGACTCCAGATGTTGGACTCTAGAAATGGGGTCCAATAGTTCTGGTACTTTAATTGATTATTTATATCATTTCAACCTTGATGTTGATTTTGCTAAATCTCTATTTCATATTGACCATATTATAGGAAATAAATGTAGTTCACATAATGAATGTTCTACTTTTTATGGCATAAAAGAGTAGGTCATATATCCAAGGAAAAGGTAGAGAGGTTAGTGAAAAATGAATTCTTACCTTAATTGGATTTTGATGACTGGGATATATGCGTGGATTGCATTAAAGGTAAGCAAACCAAACATATATCAAGGAATCCAGCCACAAGAAGTAGCGAATTACTTGAATTAATACACATTGACATCTATGGTCCTTTCGACGTTCCTTTTTGGGGCAGCGAAAAATATTTTATTTCCTTTATTGATGACTTCTCACGATATGGTTATATTTATCTACCACATGAGAAGTCTCAGTCTGTGGACATCTTAGAGGTGTTCGTTAATAAGATAGAAAGGCAGTTAGATAGAAAATTAAAGATAGTGAGGTCTGATAGAGGCGGTGAATATTATGAAAATTTTGATGAAAGTGGGCAATGTCCAGGTCTATTTGCAAAGTTTCTTGCAAGTCGAGGCATATGTGCGCAATATATAATGCCTGGTATACCGCAACAAAATGGTGTAATTGAAAGGCAGAATCGTACTCTTATAGATATGGTTAGGAGTATGTAAAGTTATATTACTGTACCTTCATCATTGTGGGTGCATGCATTAAAGACCGCTGCGTATTTGCTTAATAGTATTCCTAGTAAGGCAGTTCCTGAGATACCTTATAAACTGTGGATAGGAAGGAAACCTAGTTTACGACACCTTCACATTTGGGGTTGTTCGGTAGAAGTAAGGTTGTATAATCCACATGAAAAGAAGCTTGATGCGAGAACAGTTAATAGTTATTTCATCGGCTATCCCGAAAAGTTAAAGGGGTATAGATTTTATTATCCTAATCATAGTATGACAATAGTTGAGTCTGGTAACGCTCGGTTTATTGAGAATGGTCCAATCAGTGGGAGTGGAGAACCACAAAAGGTGGATATTCATAAGAGTCGAGTAGAAACTACTACATCAAATGTGATCCCACTGGTTGTTATTCCTTTTGTTGCATCAGGGATACGTAATATACCGGAACAACAAATTAATGTTCCAATTCCACAAATTGAACATATTAATGAAGAACCAGCTAATGATTTTCAAGTTACAAATGATCAAGTGATGCCACAAGAAGTAGCATTATGAAGGTCTATAAGGCAGAGAAGATCAGCTATTTTAAGTGACTATGAAGTTTACTCACTTGAATATAAATGTGACTTGAGCATTGATCAGGATCTAGTCTCGTTCAAAAAATCCATAGAATGTAGAAATTTTGAAAAATGGTTCAATGCTATGAAAGAAGATTTGAAATTAATGGATGACAACAATGTCTGGGAATTAGTTAAGTTGCAAGAAGGTACAAAGCAAGTGGCTTGTAAATGGGTCTTTAAGACCAAACATGACTCACAAGGCAACATTGAAAGGTATAAAGCCAGACTTGTTGCCAAAGGTTACACTCAAAAGGATGGTATTGATTATAAAGAGACCTTCTCTCCAGTTTCAAAGAAGGACTCTTTAAGAATTATTATGGCCCTGGTGGCTCATTATGAGTTAGAGTTTTACCAAATGGATGTAAAAATCACTTTTCTAAATGGTGACTTGGAAGAAGAAGTTTATATGGATCAACTGGAAGGTTTCGTGACCACAGGAAAGGAACAATTAGTGTGTAAATTGAAGAAGTCAATATATGGACTGAAGCAAGCTTCCCGACCATGGTATCTTAAGTTTAATGATATCATTACGTCTTACGGTTTTGTAGAAAACATCATTGATCGGTGTATCTATATGAATGTTAGTGGGAGCAAGTTCATTATATTAGTCCTATATGTTAATGATATCCTTCTTGCTACTAATAATATGGTTTTGTTACATAATGTAAAGAATTTTCTCTCTAATAATTTCGAAATGAAAGATGTGGGCAAGGCGTCTTATGTGATAGGAATTGAATTATTCCGTGATAGATCACAAGAATTGTTAGGACTGTCTCAGAAAGGTTATATCGAGAAAGTATTATAAAGATTTCAAATTGAAAAATGTTCCGCATAGATAGTTCCATTTCAAAAAGGGGACAAATTTAGTCAAATGTAATATCCACGAAACGATTTGGAACGTAAGGAAATGAAATCTATTCCTTACGCATCAGTAGTTGGGGGCTTAATGTATACTGAAATATGCACTCGGCCAGATATCAGTTTTGCTGTCAGAATGCTAGGCCGATATCAAAGCAATCCTAGAATGGACCATTGGAAAGCTGCAAAGAAAGTTCTTAGATATTTACAAGGCACAAAGGACTATATGCTCACATATAGAAAATCAACCCATCTCGAAGTGATAGGTTACCCGGATTCAAACTATGCCGGTTGTGTAGACTCATGGAAATCTGCATTCGATTATATGTTCCTCTTAGTTGGAGGAGCAGTTTTGTGAAAATGTGGAAAGTAGTCCGTCATTGCTACTTTCACTATGGAGGTTGAATTTGTGGCGTGCTTTAAGGCCACGGTTCATGGATTGTGGTTGCAAAAATTTATCTTAGGTTTTGGTATTGTCGACAGTATTACTAGACTGTTAAGAATTTATTGTGATAACTCCATAACCATTTTCTTCTCTAAAAATGACAAGTATTCAAAGGATGCGAAACACATGGATTTGAAGTATTTGTCTGTGAAAGAAGAAATGCAAAAACATAAAGTGTCGATTGAGCATATTGGTACTAGTCTCATGGTAGCGGATCCGTTAACTAAAGGCTTACTGCCCAAAACATTTATTGGTTATGTTGAACAGATGGCCCTTATAAATAAGTCCTTGTTAGCATAGTGTTCTAACTTGTATATATATATACATATAATTGTCTTGCTCGAATTGTTATGACACATGTGAATTCAATTACAGTCATATGTTTTTGCTCATTTACTTGTTATCCATATTATATTGTATACAATAATTATTTTGTGAGATAACAAATACAAAATTACCTACTTAAAGTTTGTTGAATTGAGTTGATTATACATGGAAGGAATCATGTTGTATAACTTGTGACCGTCATGATCCCATCATCTTAATTCAATTAAGGATGACTTGATCGATTCCATGTATTATATGCACTTAAAGTTTTATTGTTGAATTACCAAGTCGTAACATGGGCCAAGTCGGAGATTGTTAGAATATTTAATGGCCCATGTGACTTATAGTTTGAGTCCCATGAAAAGAACCCAAGATGGTCGTTATTAGGTATTAAATAAAGGGACCTCAAATGGGTCAAAGACCTTTTCCCTCCCTCTTTTAAAATGAACCAACATGATGGTTGGTGAAAGGATATATAAGTTTTAGAAACTTGTAAATGTGTAATCTAAACCATTGAAGATACAAATCAAAAAAGAAGAAAAGAGGGAATTAAATCTTTACAAAACTATCATAGATATACGTACGAAAAAATCAATCGATCTATTAAATTATCTAATAGTTACACTTGTGAACACCTCGAATCTTCCGGACTTGTGAATGATTCATGTATTTTCTGTAACATAAAACTTCCAATGATCTAAGAAATGCAAAATTTTGCAATTCCTGGGTAATGATTAGGTGTTTACGTGTCTGGCCATCCCCAAATCTAAAACGCATTGAAAACATATTTTTAGATGATGTTCTTTTGACTGGTAAAAAAAAAAGCTTAAATCCTTTCTCTTCAATAGTGTAGAGAATATACCTTTAAGAGCATGTTGCATTTGCTAATCTAGCTTACTAGTTCAATGTTAAAACGGTGCTTAAAAGGGTAAAACACTGGACTTTCAGTGTGATCTTTGAACTTAAAATTCAAGGAGATCTCAGTGGTAACCATCCTTCGACATTTTTTTTGTTTAAACAAAGGAAATGCAAAAACCTATAACATACCTAACTATCGCATGGTCCGACGGTACAACGTTCCTTGCATGTTCCAGTGAATATGGGCCAGAACTGTCGGTGGTGGCTTTTGCAGAATATGTAATCCTAGACGGACGAGGCTGGCAATAGAGGCTAATCGATCCGCAATCTAGTTTCCCTCACGATGCACGTGCTGCAGGCGTACCTCCCAAACTCGTTGTAGCATATCTCGGATACTTGTCACCAAAGAAAAGTCATCAGAAAAATTGGTATGAGAAGATGACAAAATGTTGATAACCTCCAAGGAGTCCACTTCTAAAATGACCCGTCGATAACCCAGGGTCCATGCTAGAGTAAGACCCCCGTGGACGCCCCACAATTCTGCTATGCGCGGTGAGCTTCGCGGGAGGTGATGGAGAAAACCTCCACACCACTGACCCTTCCAATCTCTAATTAGTCCTCCAGCAGTAGAGATCATTCCACCCTGTTGAACAGCCCCATCAGTGTTAATCTTAACCCAATCTTTAGGCGGTTTAGTCCACCCCACGAACCGACCCGTGGGTAACCCTTGGCTCGGGAACATACAACTATTCGCAACCCTTGCATGTTCGATTCCGTCAATGTAAGCTAGAACAGCGCGGTCCCTGTCTGTCGGCCAAATAAAGTCTGTGTCGAGCACACTTTTGTTGCACCAGCACCACAGGAACCAGTAGATAACGCCAAATAAGGAGGCTCATTCAAACTGCCAAACCTGATGGTGTTTCATAAGATTGGAATGCACCCATCGCATCTCATCCTGCATAAAGAAGTCCGTATCCTCTAAAGGCGGTGTGAATTTGGTCCAGAACGCTTTGACTCTTGGACAGTCCCTAATGGCGTGGAGGGTGGTTTCAGCTTAGCCACAATGGTGACATCCACAATCCATAGCAATGTGACGAAGAACCCTTTGGTGATTAGTAAGCAGTTTACCTTTGGCCAGCAGTTATAGGAACGTCCGAATTTTCTGAGGGCCGACCCATTTCCAAATAACATCTCAGATGCTACTTTGCTCTTCATCTGTAGCTCCTTCTAGCAAGGTATATGCGGACACTACAGTGACACGTCCGTTAGCCGTAGGACCCCATTGGAAGGTATCTTCCGCAGTAAGATCTTCAGGAGAAGGAGTCGTCGCAATGTCCAGGCAAACAACAGAGGGGAGATAGTGCTGGAATTGGTTCCACTGCCAAGTATGATCTGCATTCCGAAAGTCAGCAACAGAGGCGAAAAGCATATTGTTGGGGATCGGAGTATTTGCCACATAAATAAGTGGTCCCCAGTCCTTGACCCAGTTATCTATCCAGAAAAGTATTTTCCTGCCATTACGAGGGTGCCATTGAATACCTTGGCGAACAACGTGCCAAGCGGCCAAGATTCCCCTCCAAGTGCTAAAAGCCCCGACCCGCTCGATAGTAAGTGGAAGGTGGTGAAGGTCAAGCCGATACTTAGCTCTTAGCACTTGGACCCAAAGAGTTTGGGGTTGAGTAAGCAACGCCCAACTCAATTTAGCCCAAAAAGCATCATTGGTAGAACGAATGCGTTTTATGCCCAGGCCTCCAGCTTTTTTGGTTCGACACACTGTCTCCTAGTTGGTAAGGTGCATTTTCTTTTGCTCGCCTGTTGGGCCCCATTCAAAATCTCTCATGAGTTTTTCCAAGTCATCATAAAGTTGCCTCAGAATTCTAACAGTTTGCATAGTGTAGGTGGGCAACGCCGCTAGCACAGACTGTGTTAGAGTGACACGGCCCGCGAGAGATAACATTCGTGCCCTCCAGCCTGCCAGTTTCAGCCGGGCTTTATCAAGGAGGTGCTGATACGTGCGCCGAGAGGACCGCTCATGGATTAAAGGAACTCCAAAATATTGCTCCAAGTTGTTCGTACTAGAGATTTGCAGCACTTGGCTGAGTCGTTTTGCTAAGGTGGGGGAACATTCTTAGAGAAGTAAATTATAGTCTTGTCTGTGTTTACTTTCTATCCCGAGACCTGACAAAATGCTTCAAAAGTACTGGCAATGGCATAGATTTGGGGTTCTGTGGCCTCCGAAAAGAGGACAAGGTCATCGATAAAGAAGAGATGAGATATCGGAGGCCCCAGAGGGCCAAGCTTAATCAACTTCCAAACGCCTTATTCCACCTAGTTAGTAATAAGCTGTCCAAGTCGTTCCATGCAGAGTACAAAGAGGTTGGGCGAAAGCGGGTCTCCTTGTCTAATACCCTGTGAAGGGCTAAAAGGGTCAGTCAATGTGCCCTGCCAAGCCACCTGCATTGTAGATGTTGAAACGCACTTCATAATGACAGAAATAAGCGTTTCTGGGAGCCCGATGTCCATTAAAGTATTTTGAATGAAATCCCATCGAAGCCGGTCATACGCTTTTTCAAGGTCCACTTTGATAGCTAAAAGTCCTGCTTTCTCCTTCTTCTTCCACATCGAATGAATAATTTCCTAACCAATAATAATATTGTCCATTGTTTACCAGCCGGGAATAAAGTTGCTATGTGGTGCTTGAACTAGCCAGTCCATGTGGGCTTTCAAACGATTGACCAAGACTTTAGAAATGATTTTATAAAGCACGTTGTAGAGGCTAATAGGCCGGAATTGCGCAATGGACTGAGGAGAGGGAACTTTGAGAATCAAGACGAGTATGGTCTGATTGAGTACACGGTCCCAACTTTCGAGCCGAAAAACTTTCTGGACATACTCAGACACCGCCGGCCCGACGTGATCCCATTGCTTCTGGAAAAATAGGGCATTAAAACCATCAATGTCAGGGGCTTTATTGGGGTTCATGGCAAAGACTGCTGAACGGATTTCATGTTCGTGTATAGGCAGGGTCAAAGCTTGAAATCTATTAAGCGAAAGCAGAGGAAACGCTCCTGAGAGCAAGTAACTAGGAGTGGGCCCAGCTGCTTGAGTATACATATTAGCAAAATACTATCGGGCTAAACTATGCAGTTGGGCCGGGTCGAAAATCCGGACCCCATAAGGGTCCGTGAGACTCTCAATTTGTAGCCTCTTCCTTTTGGAAAGGGTGAGAGTGTGGTAGAATTTCGTGTTTCGATCCCCCTTCGAGATCCAGTCACAGCGGGCTTTCTGATGCCAATATATTTCCTCCTCGCAAAGGACCTGGACTAATTCCCGACCCAAGTGATCCTCCAAATCTAAAAGGTCGTCCAAGTTGGCCAAATTCATGGCCCGCTGTATGCCATGAAGTCTTGCTAAAAGGCATTTTTTTCGATGGAATATGTTTCCAAGAATGATCCCAACTCTAGAGGTGAAGGGATAACAAGGCTAGCGAGGTACTCAGAGTGCCCTCGGTTAAGGCCAAATGTTGTGCAACGACCACAGGGAAGTGAGGGTGCATTAGCCAAGCATTTTGAAACTGAAAAGGTGGAGAACCAAGAGCTCTTGGGGTTTGATGATTCAGGTGGAGTAGGATGATCTGACCCCAGAAAAGGAAGGTGATGGTTTTGGGCATAGGGAAAAGTATGGAGCCAGTCCGTCGATCTAAAGGCCCTGTCTAGCCGAGCTTGAACCATGCCCCTATGCCACGTAAATTTAGAGCCTATATACCCCAGGTCATGGAGGCTACAGGCATGTACCCACTCCTGAAACCGCTTATTGACGACTCGCGTATTTTGAGAACCACCTCGTTTATCGGTTATCTGCAATTTAGCATTAAAATCTCCACCTGTGAGCTAGGGAAGTGAGGTAAAGCTACCTATCCAAGACAAAAGTGGCCAGAGGTAGTTTTGGGAAGGGATTTGCGGGCTGGCACAGACCGCAGTGAAATTAAAGGAACATGAATCGAAGTGGATTTTGGTATGTATAAATTGGCGGTGAGCTAGAACTATAGAAATAATGAAGGGGTCTTTCAAGAGAATCCAAATCCTTCCTGAGAAACCATCAACTTCAACCCAAAAGAAATAATCAAAACTCAAAGCTCTGACAACAGCTTGGGCCCGATTGCCACTAATTCAGGTTTCTGTCAATACTAGAATATCAGGCGTAAATTGTCGAACATAATTAAGAAGGATGGCCCACAGCGTTCGACCTCTGGCCCCTTGGCAATTCCAAAGTAATAACGACATAAAAAAAACTAACATGTTAAGATACCTCCATGGGACATGCCCGTGATGTCTTCAGCTTGAGTCGGGGTGATTAGCCCCTCATCGGTTTGCATTTGTTGGAGAGGTTCGAGGCTGCCCTCGTCGATGAGGATATCGGGAGGGTCGGTATGGGCCATGTCTGTATCCTCTCTTTGGGCGCCACAATCCGGTGGGGTCCCATCCTTTTCCATCCCCGGAAGTGAGGCCTCATTGGCCAGTGCACTGTCTCCAAGGAATTGGTTACCACAAATCATTTTGGAGTGAGTGGCGATAACGACCGCTATATTGTTTTCGGAGGTAGTAGGCTGTAACTGGATAGGGGGGCTATTTCCAGGGCATGCACCCTGGGTTCACTGGGCCCCAAATTGGCCTCTGGCATCTGGTGGGTTTGGACTGTGGGTCTAGGACTGGTTAGGGGCCCTAGAGCAATTTTCAGCTGGGCTCTTGTAAGAGGCCTGCCCTTTCCCAGCACTTTGGGGGCCTCCACACATGATCCTAGGCGCAGTCCGTGACTGGGTCTTGTAAGTGCAGGTGCAGTCTCTTCGGTGCCCAAGCCCGGCCTAGCCTCTGGAGTAACGAACCTGTGCTCTTCGGCTAGCTCCAGAGGATTGGCTTTTAACAACAAATGGTACCTCGAGCCACACTTCTGAGGGGACGCTTGATTTTTGTCCGTTGGTGGATGAGACTGGCCTTGAGCCAGACAGTGGGGAGGGACACGCGTCTTGCGTTACACCTTCATCCATGGACCAAAGCCGCTGGAGGAAGCTACCGGTGCCTTGTCGGTATCGTGGCCAAGTGCAGTCGGGCTAGGGGCTACGGAGCCTGCTGTCTCCATCACCGAATCTTCAGGTCGTCTGCCCGGAGGGGTTGGGGGGCTGATGAACTTTGTGGTTTCTGCGAACAGCCAGCTTCTTCATGTCCGACCTTGCCACAACAGTAGTAGATAGTTGGCAAACCTTCATATTCCACCCTCAACTCCTCCCCATCAAGTTGCACCGTGGTTCGTAGTGGGGATGCGAGGTCGATATCGACAACGAGCTGCGCGTATTTTCCTCGCAATTCCAGGTAAGTGGCTTCGTCCAGGCGCACTGTCGTGCCCACAAAATCGCCGAGAGCTTTCAATATTGCAAGATGGTAACGGGCAATAGGTAAGTCTGGAAATCTGATCCAGACCACAGCACGCTTGAGTTGACTGGAAGAAGGTCGAAACAGCAGCGTCTAGCATTGAACCGATAGCAGCTGTCCATAAATAATCCACAGGTCGTTGGTAAAGGCATGGAGATAGTCTGTCTCTTCCATGAATCGGACCAGATAGAACTCCTGCTCCAGGTCCACGATTTTGAAAGTGCCACGAGGTTTCCACAGTGTCTTCAGTCGGGAAGCTAAGGTCTGAAACCCAATCTTCCTGCCGAGAAGCTTAACGACCACCACTTGCGCCCATCTGTTGTCAAGCTTCAGCTTGAAATTTTAGGACAGGGTTATACCTCCTCCCTCCTCACTCGGCAAGAGACGGATATCACCCTCTTCAAAGGCAACAGGGTCTTCAATAGGCCAGGTACAGACCCCTCCCTGAGTAGCGTCAGAAGGAGCCCCGGTCAAGGTTGCACTGTAGGACGACTTCGGACTTGAGGAGTTGCTCTCATCATCATGTTTTCTAGTACGTCCTCGCTTAGGATGGTAGCCCTCTGGATCGGGGGGCTCCATAGCGATCCCAGTTAGTGGTACAAAGGAACCCGAAAGAGGTAGCAGCGGAACGCAGTTGGAAGCTTTCGCAGAGATTGTCACCTTTTCTCACTCTTTTTACCATCCTTCGACATTTTAGCTACCCCGTCAAGATTTCACCAAAAAGGTGACTTAATAAGGGGTGATAAGAAATCAGGCTTGATCTCTTCTTTTTGGGCCCCAAAATTGAACTCTTGGCCCCACTTTGGAGTTTTAGTGTCTGTATATCTTCAGGAGCACTTGGCCCCACTTTGTATGCTTGACAGTATAGACTTTCTCGGTCTAACTATGTTAAATTAAAAATGTCGATGTTTCTAATTAAATTTTAAGTTATCATCAGTTACTAATAATTGTCACGGATATGACACTTAAGTAATGCCCGTGACTTTTTTTATTTTTTTTATTATGATAATTTTAATTATACTATTAGTTTATAAAAAAATTAAATTAAATTTTGATTTTAATTATGCTCCTATTAATTTT
>JANIHZ010122314.1:0-13320 GCA_027478365.1 Erythroxylum rufum | reverse complement strand
ACTAGACAAGTCGCCTTATGGGTATCGTGACAAGATAAGTCGCCTTACATCACATACAAGTCGACTTATACTAACACATAAGAAGCAGCGGTACATCAAAAAGAAATTCCTCAAGTCCATCTGGATGAAGAACATTGAAGTCCCTTCCCCTACGCCTTCGCCACCACAATCTCCATGAAGCTTTCTTACCCTTTACTTTTTACGTTGTTTTATTTACCTTGTTAGTTGTTTTACTTGCTTGTTTGTTTGATGTTGTGTTTTGTGTTTTAGTTTCCTTTTGTGGTTACCTTGTCATATTGAGGACAATATGTTGTCCAAGTGTATGGAGGTGACATTTTCTTTGTCAATGGCATTGTTTTAGTTTGTTTTAGTCACTGTTTGCATTTTGTTAATTAGGATGCATGTTTTAGGCATAGTAGGTTGTTGTTTTATGTTGTTTTGTGTTAGCAATGGAACCACACTCAAATCATTTTGATTTGTTTTTCCATGAGATTCTGTCATGCTAGTTGGAATGAGATGGAATGTATGTTTGAACTCAGATTAAGCCACTTAAGTAGAGAGTGAACCATATTGAGTGATGAAAAGTAGTTGGTTGCATAAGCCTACTCAGAATTTAACACTTAAGCAATGAGATAGTGTAGAGACGCATAATGAATTTTCATTTGAGCCAATGTGAGGATTGAGCCTATATGACTCCATCTATAGTCATTTTATTTTTTTGTTTGTGTGATACTTCCTTAGGTTTATTACCTTTAAAACTTGCTTTGACTCGGTTTGAATCTACTAGATGCATGTTTAACAGAGATGATGAAGGCCCTTTAATGTTAACCTTTAGCTTAAATGACCTACCTTTTATTATCCCTTGCTATCACCATTGAGCCTTAACCCTTTTGTTTCTTGAAAACACTCCACATTTTAAAACCCAAAATCCCACTAGCCTACTTATTCACAAGCTTAGTAAAGTATTAAGTGCTGCATTAGTTTGGGATTTTTGCTACATTTTTTTCCGAGATAAGTTGAGTGATACTTCTACTATTGGATCACATTGTATTTAGTTGTTATTTTTTTCATTATTTCTTCAATTGTTGAAAAAAAAAAGAGAAAAGAAAAGGAAAGAAAAAGGAAGAACATTTTAGTAGCATCAATAAGTGCGGAGTAGTAGTATATTTACATTTTTATATCTCATAAATATGTTTTGTTATCCCTTTGTTCACTTATGACTTTATGAATGCTTATATTTGTTAAGTCAATTATAATGCATATATGTTAGACTTAATTTTGGTTGATTTGTGAAATTTGTGTTCATAAATTGATGGAATTACTCGTTTAATGTTCACAGGTGGTTTTCAATGCCCAAAAGACGGAAATGGATCAAAAAGAGGAAAAATAAAGAAAGAAATTCGAAAATCCCCAATCTGAATGAAATTCAAAGATTAGGTGTGGGCACGCCTAAGGACAGAATCCCAAATCTGCAAATTTTCCAAATTTTGCTTCCAATTAGAACACAACCATCCAAGATCTGCTGGACTCTTTTCAAGATGTTTCTCACCGAAATTGGAAGACTACTTAATCTGGACAATATCTAATCAAAATAAGGGGAGAGATTGAATTAAATTAGGAGTGAAGGTTGATTGCCGCAACTTTTAAAAAAAGAGGATTTTAGGGTTTGCGAGGGAGATGATCGGATTGTTCTTCTCTTGTTAGCTGCCGTAACCTGGACCCTTTTTGTTTTCTGTCAAAAATTCCAGTAGGTTTGATAGGTTCTTGATTTGAGATTGTTGCACCTTGATCTCTTGTTTTCTCTGCACCATTCAACAGCATCCACGCATTCTCTCCTTGGCTGCCGTAATTGGATTTTCTTCTTATTTCAACAGACCATCGCATATCCTCTTCTCCTAAGCTGCCGCAACCTCTGTTTTTCACCTTGCCACATTTTTGAAGTTTTCCAGCATCATCACATACTTATTCTCCTTGGCTGCCGCAAATTGCTTTAATTAGTTTTCATAGTTTATTTCTTCTACACTTTCCAAGTAGTTTAATCGTAGGCTTGTGACTGATTCAATTTCTGGGTTCTTGCCTTTCAATTGCTACATAATTTTAATTGTTATTTTGTTAATTTCAATAAAGACCAGTTATGGAGACAATTCTTTTTATTATTTCTTTTGATTTCAGTTTGATTATGATTACAAATTTTCTTATCTTGGTTGAGGGATCCATGTTCCATGTTATTATGGTGAGATTTTCTGGATAATTTTTCATATTGTTAATGAACATTGGATAATTTCAGATCAATCTTTTTAATTGAATTCGTTAGTTTCTAGGTGCGCAACTAGGAATTAATCGGTTTAATCGCTAGGTTATCCACTTGATTGATTTCATGTTGTACATGTTTATCACTTGTCATTGGTTCTTAATGCTATTATTCAATTTAATCTATTATCGTATCTAGATTATTGTTTAATAAGGTTGCTAGGATAAATGTTTCTAGTCAATACAATTAATAGAAAATTCCCTCAATGAATGTTCATTAATAATTGCAATTTTTCTCTAGGATCCATAATAGCATGGTAACATTGGTGACCGAAACCAAGGTATTTTTTATTGATTTTTTAGACTTAATTATTATTTCAATTTGCAATTTTCCTTTTTGATTTTCATTATTATTTCAGTAAGTAACAAAAACCTCCCTTTTTTATTATTTGAGCCGTTTGAATTCGTAATTTCCATAATCATAAAATTCCTCGTAGGAACGATATCCGCTTACCACTACTACATTAAATTGTTTTAATGGGAGTGAAAATCTTTTATATTTGGTTGCAAGCGACAGCATCACCAATATTAAACCCTTTATCTCATTTGACCCACCTTAACCCTTACCACATTACAACCCAAAGCAAGTCCTCTTGATCTTTTAATGTATGTAATCATTGTAGAGGATAATTGGTGTATTAGCAAGCCTATGGTACTGTAGTTTCCTATATGGAGCTTGAGTGAAACACTAACCATCAAACAATTGAGAGATATGAGTGAAAACATGAGAAAGATTCATTTTGTTTTTATACTTATCTTTGAGTGATGGCGCCATAATTTGAGTTTGCTTATATACACTAATGAAAAGTAGTCATGATATGTGTAGTAGCTTGACATTTGAGTTGGCCAAACTTTGAAGGATTGCATGTTTTGATCTTTGTGAAAATGAAGTGATGGAATTTATTGGTTGTGTTTGATTTTGTTTAAGGACAAGCAAAGATTTAAATGTGGAAAGTTGATAGTTGTGAATTAGTGTGTTTTTCTAAGTATTTAGCAAGTGTTTCTTGCATAATAGGTTATTATTGTTATGTTTTAGGACTTATTTTGTATGTTTTTGTTTAGTTTGATCTTCATGATTGTTCTTTTATGTTTGCCCGTTGATTTAGGGTAAAAATTGATTATTTTGATGTAAGCCACTTTTGTTATTGAGCTAAGGATGAAGAGAGGAGAAGAGAACTGGAGGAGTTGTAAGAAAAGAACCTATGATCATGGGATTCATGCTAATTCCCACGATTGTGGGATCCCTAACCTGAAGAGATATACGAGTTTCACTTATTTTTAGGTTCTTGTAACTATATCAGGGCACAAATCCCTAAGGCCGAAGAGGGTGTCGTGAGAACTTGCCTCCTTGAGCTAAAAAACATACTTAGAGCATAGAGAGAGGTAGAGAATCAAGGTTTCCATTCCAAATTGGGCAAAGAGCACATCAACTCCAGATTTTTCCAGATTTGGGCAAAGAAGAGGAGGAGCTTGGTTCATCTAGTTCTTATTTCATTTTTTTTCTTCTAGCATCTTTATTATGGATTTTTTGGTTGTTGGGAATGTTAATGAAATTATGAGTGGCTGATTTATTTGTAAAGATTACTTTTGAAATATTTATTGAACTCCTACTTTGTTGATTTGAATGAATGATGCTTTTGATGAATATTGAGCTTATACCTTGCAATATATTGAGAAATTTAGTTGGGTAAATTATGTAGGGCTATACAATGAGAATTGGCACTCTATAGACCTATATTCATCAAGTTAATTGATTAGTTAGAGAAAGATCTTGGCTAATTAGTTGATTACCCATAGGATAACTTCATAACTAATTAAATTGGTGGACTGATTATGTAGATTAAAAGATTGCTTAATCATTTCCATTTAATTTGGCTAAGGATAATTAATTACACGTTGAGAGAGGGTAGTTAATACATTAGGACATCTTAGGTGAGGCACAATTCAATTAACAAGGTAGGAGGGAGATAAGATAGGAAAAAGTGATCTCTAATTGTTAAATCTTAAATTCCAAGTTTTTGCACTTTTCCTTTATCATTTGTTCATTGTTAGTTATTTGATTTAGTTTAATTTTTCAATTTATATTCATTAAAATTGGTTCTCAAACAAAGTAGTTTGAATTAAGTAGCGTCTAAACAAAATCTCTGAGGGATCTATATATGTTCTTTATTACAAGTTACACCCCGTATACTAGTGCATTGGTTTTGCAATCAACATCCTTGACAAGCTATTTAATATACAATAAGAGAAGAAATTTATCTTTCACCACACCTTTTCAATGTAAATTATCTGACTACTTTTGAGTGAATTCATTATTCTTTCCATCAAGATCATATTAAACTCCCTCAAAACCTTCAAAAAAATTGTTGGAGCTTAGTATTAACACCAAAAAAAGTTACCTTATTTTGTCCATAAGCTCTAGATTACATGCTACTAGATTTTTTTCTACCTTAAGGATGTAAGTCATGGATCCTCCTTTTTAGTACCTCAGATTGTCAATCACCAATAATAGACTATTAAATAGGGATTGCAAACTATTACTTCAGACAATTCTTAGGAAAGGAAACAATTGTCCAAATAAATGGCTATTGTATGTAGGAAGGCCTCAGTTGAAATTATCAATACTAAACAACTTACAAGTTTACTAGATATCACACTATCCCTTGCCTAAAAGTACTACTAAGGAAACTAATAGGATAATTAAGAACTTCCTGTGGTTAAGGAAACTAAAAGTGAAATGCAAGAGGTATGTAAGCTAAATAAGGAGGTGGCTTAGGGGTGAAATCAATTTAAAATATCAATAAGGTGTTAATAGCTAAAAGGGTATGGCAAATTCTTAATGATAAGGAAGCCATCTTGGTTTAGTGGATCCATGTCTATTTTCTAAAGGAGGAAAAGTTTTGGAAGAAGAAATCTAATGCTAATATATATTGGACTTTATAAATTCTTTTAAAGCTAAGGGACTCCTTAAAGGTTACGATTATGACTGAAGTAGGGAATTGAAAGGCAACATCTTTCTAGCATTACATCCAAAACTTTCTAGGCCCTCTTATCTTCTTTTCTCAACTCTAACAGGTGAAACACATTGTACATGATAAATCTTTGTTTACATATTTTATCAACAATGGGGAATGGAATTACAAGACAAAAAAGTTATCTCTGGTCTTGGAAAATGTCCTATACCTAAGGCCAACTCCCATACTAATAGCACTAATAAATTCTGCTTAGTATTATTCATTTCCCTAAAATCAACTGATTCTTCGCACCAATTGGTCTTGTATGATTGTAAACTTTCTAAGGCCTCATTTATCCTTTAGTAAGCTATTAAAAACAAGCTCAAGACCACATTAAGAGAGGTAATTAAAGATATAGAACATCAAAATTCTTGAGAATGCCTTTATACTTATAAATTCTTTATTCAAATTAAGAGAGGTGATCAAAGATTCTTGCAAGCATTTAGTAAGCGATTGTAAGACCACATCCTTTTGGTATGACAATTGGACCCCTTTTGGCTCTCCATAAGCAATCAATAATGCTATTACTTTATATAATACTTTACCTTCCAACATCTCAGTTGCTGAAGCTTTATCCATTGTGGATATGTTAGTCTTAAGTCCATCATCTGTACTACTTAGCTTTTTACCAAATGTTATCTTTGATATTTCCAAAGAGGACTCCGTCATATGGTTGCACACCCATGTACTTCACTATTGCATCATGTTGGCTTCTATTAAAAAACACCAACCTTACTATTCGTTGGCATAAACTCACATGGTTCAAGCATACTTTTCCTCATACCTCATTCACTTTATAGTTAGCAATCAGGAATCGTCTTCCTATAGTTGATAGAATTGCACATTATTTAGCTTTTCATAACTGGTGCATTCTATTTAAGTCAGCCTCTGAAAGTGTTGAACACATCCTTTTTCTATTTCAATATAGTCAATACCTGTGGAAGGCCATTCCTCAACTATGCAATCTCTTCAATCCACTTACTTTTTTGTTAAAAATAGTTGATTGGTGTTGCAAGGTTCAGATGACATGTGAAGGGGATCTTTGGTTGTTCAGAGTTATTTTTCTTATCTTATTACTGATCTATGAGAAGAAAGAAATAATAGGATCTTTGCTAATTTACACAATAGCAAAGAAAATCTCTTACAGGTCTTATCATCTATAATTAAACAACACATTGCTGTCTATAAAGACTATCACTGCTTCAGCTCAAAATGCCTACTTCATTGGAAAATTAATTAGCTTAATCATTTTTATCTTTTTTGTAATTTAAGTATAATGTTGTTATTGACAATTTATTCTTTAATGGTATTATTTTGTTCGTAATTTTGTAAACAATTGCTTATATTTTAATACATTTTTTCTTTCTTTTGAAAAAAAGCTCAAGACAAAGGATAAATTAGGAAGCTTAATCAAAGGAATTGACCCTTCTTGCATCTTTTACAATCATTAATAAAAAGTATACAACATAATTCTTCAAATGTAGTTTCTCTAAAGCTTTATGGACAAGAATCCTTCAACTATATGCAACTCAAAAATAAAATGAAGACTAGAGCTAACTAATGCAATAGATCTCCTCATATTACCTCATAAAAAAACACAGAGGGAAAAATCCTCAAGCTGCTTCTTTCCTACACAATTTATTCCATCTACAAACAAATAAATGAAAGGATATTCCTTAACAAAAGTAGAGATATTCAAGAATGGCTACTGAGTACACTGGTATGGATAAGACATATAATTTTATTGATATGTGATTAATTGATTATACATTTATTTCGTAACACTTAGTAATTAATAATATGAAATTGTTAACGCATTCACTTTAGTTCATATTTGATTTTAGGTACAATTCAGAAGTGAAAGAGTTAAAGTGAGTCAAAAACACTATATTTGAGTCTTCTTCTTGAGAATCAACCCCACTTTTCTTCATGGAGCAAGAAGGAGAATGATTAGAGCAAGAGAAGACAAGAAAATACATAAATTGAAGAGCATAAAGATTGTTGAACCAGCTCACGGTCATGCATGATTTGTCATGGCCGTGAGACACATCTTACGCCCATGACTCATTTTGCATGGGCGTGACATGGGCATGAGGCTCACGACCGTGAGCCTCAACTAAGGTGGCTCACAAGCGTGACACCATTATAGTCATGCCCGTGAAAAATAACCAGTTCATCGAACCCTAATTTTTATTATAAAAACATCGTGTTGCTATCAACAACAGACATGTTTCATTTTGAAGAAGTGATTTGGGTGTGAGCACTCGATTTTGAAGAAGAAAAGGAGCAAATCTCCATTCCTTTGGAGACCCATGGAGGGCTAGCTTCTCGATGCTAGTTCAGAGGTGACATCGACACCGAAGAACCCAATTAAGCATTTCTTTCATTGTTTTTGTTGTTCTTTCTCTCTTAGGGATTGATTATGTTATCTTATGCTTATGGATTTGGGTTTTCATGTATGAATGATCTTTATTTTTTTCTCGTTATATTGTTTATGTGTGAACCCGTTACTATAAATTTGAACAAAATTCGTAATTATTGTGTTTGGATATTGCTAGAATCTTCAATATAATCCGTAATTATTATATTGAGACTCATTTATAGTAACTAATGATTTCGAATCATTAGGGATACAATTCATAATTATTGAGTTTCTAATTGGTGTCAAATCATTAAAATTTATATATTTCTAGGTTAAATGACCTGAGCTTGTGTGGTTATTGTGTTGATTAATCTATTTTCCTAACTGGTTGTCTAATTAAATCTATAGAGCTTATCCTAGGTTGTTTGATGGCCAGGTTCCGAACACTCTCTATGGGATCAACTTAGACTCGCCACTATTGTAGTTATAGATGTAGCTATTTTGAGAAGTGTTATGATGTGTTACGTCATTTATCTAAATGAGCTTAATTCAACTATGACTAGTAGTTACAACCTCCCTATAATTTACTGGGGTACATTTTTAGGAAGTTATTCTCAACTTCACTAAGCTAAAGAATGCTATATAACAACTCCAAAATGACATCACCTCATAGTTTATTAGTTATTCGAGAAAATTATCCTTTTATAAGAAATGTAAGAATCTTGTAATCCTCTTTTTGGAATTAATACAACTTTCAATTTGTAGAAAAGCTATGATTTAAATACATCTCAAAATGTCCTTAAGTTTGTTTGAAAGATTAAGAGGATTTTATATTAAAAACAAAAACTTCAATAGTTCTTGATGAATGAAATGAATCATGCAATGAAGTTAAATAAAATGTGTATACATGGTAAGCCTTTTTTAATATGATATTAACGAAGTGAAATATAAATAATAATATAAGACATAAAATGACTTTGATCTTCTTTCTTTATAGTTTCATCTTTATTTTCTTGATTGCAAACTTTAACTTTTCTTTATCAACTTCATAAACCATCTTCTTGAATTTATGGTTTCATTTTTCTGTTATATTGCTTTTCATCAAAATAGTAAACTCATTAGTAGTAATTATGTTTTGTTTTCTTCAAAATATCAATTCTAACCTCCCTTTGTTCAACAATCTCCCTGTTTTTTATAATGACAAAATATTTGTAATATTTGAGAATAATAGAAAAACGTGGCACAAAAATAGCTAGCAATATAATGATTAGTTCTCCCTTAATTCATGCATAAAACATAAATCAATATCAAGAACAAAAGAGATATTTAATATCAATGAAACATCAATACATATGGACAATATAAATTTACTCATGCATATCACATAGAGTGTAAGAAATATGACGAAACAATCATTTCCCCATAATTTCATCACTCACCTTAAATCTAATATCATTACTCTTTCTTCTCCTTTTTAGAATCATCAAAAATAAATCAATTATCTTAAAAAGGAAAAAAAAAGTGTCATGCATCAAGCTAACTTGGTTTGAAAACTAAGTTGAATTTGATCAAGATTGATAAACTTTCTTACTGAAGAATGTTATTGTGTCTAATTTGAAAATTGCCTATGTTCGATATTGTGCCTAAGTTAAAATTTTTAATTAAAGCAACAAGCGCAAGTTTTGACCAAATTAGGTGTTAGAATTAAAAAAAAATACAATTAAAATTGCAATACCTAATAGTCAATTTTATAAAAGAATATATCATTTTGAAAACGCCAAAACTTCAAAAATTATAAAACAGTGCCTAAAGTGCCAAAATTGAACAAAATCAAAGATGTATCAATATAAATAAAAAGGAGACATCCTTTACTCCTTTTACAATGAAAGCATTAATTAAAATTTTCAAAATCCCTAAATTTGATGTAATCCAATGAGATTTTTATGAAATTGGAGATGGTGTTTTTCAAAGAAAGGAATGAATTATTTAGAATTTTGGAAGTTATAAACATGGATATTACAATAGTAGCTATAGCTATAGTTTGGTCCAACTTCAATCTCTGTCTCTTGCTCATTTAATTTAAATACTTTTCTAGTGTATATAAAATTTTTTGGGTCACTCTAAGCATAGATTGTCTTAAAGTATTGTCATCATTTCTAGATATTACAATTTACACATGCGTTTATATATGTCTTGATAGGTGGTGTTATGAATTCATGATAATCTTATGTAATATACTTCTTAAACCCAAACCACTGTGTCATCATTAATAGCTCTATAAGCTTGGAAATTGCCCATAAACAACTAGTTATAGGGTTTATTAGGCAATGCTAGTCCTAACATTAGACTTGACATCAAACTAGAGATGATGAATAAATAGGCAAGAGCGATTTAATTTTTCAAATATTAAGAATTTGTTCGGGAAATAAGGAGAAGGGAAAAGTTTGTGGGCCATTCATTCCAATTGGAATGTCCAGCTAATAAGGGGTCTTATAAACAAACAATAAAATATGACCTGAAGCCCTTTCGAGCCTTAGGCGTTGAGCTCAAGCTCAAGCTTGATCAGGCCTGGATAACTTGAAGCTTGACCTAGTCTAATTTTTATTTTAAAAATAAAAATAGAAAATTTCGTTTTCCTTTTTTAGCTTCGAGCCAGGCTAGGCTAAGTCCAGCCTGAAGCCAAAAAATTTTAAAAAGAAAAATTTTGTTAACTTTTGATTAAGCCAGGCTAGGCCTAGGCCAAATTGCCACCTCTAAATAGTATACTAGATACAATTGATGGAATTATAATGGAAAGTTAGAGTTTAAATTAAATTTTTTTGAAATATTGAAGTTCCTTTTAATCTTCTTGAATCTTTAAGTTTAAATTAAAATTTTAATGAAAATGTTAAGGTTTAAATTAACCTTTTTTTCCTATTATTATTAAGTCAACATTAGAAAAATTCAAATGTCTTGTAGTAAATTAGTTGACTAACTTGATTAAACTTACTATCTCCTTTCTAACACTTTATGGTTTCCTTCAATAATATTATAACATTTTATTTATATTATGATCTTTGTACAAAATCTAATGTCTTAAAAACTTCACAGATTACATGCTCATATTGACTATTTAACCGATTTACTTAGCAAATTTCTAGATTGGAAGTAATTTTATATTTCATATTCTACCTCTTAGTTTGGCAAGCTGTTCTAAATGCTTGTGGTGGCAAGATCATTATTACAGATCTATCGACCAATAGATACCGTACCAATTGAAAATGGTACTAAATTTATCAGTACTGTTCCAGCCAATAGTACTGACGACCTATACCAAACTTTTCGATTGGTACTGATTAGTATTTGAAATATTAGCTAAATAAAGGCTAGTTTCACAAAAACTAAAAAACATGAGGACTAATATGCAAAAGAAAAATTAACCCTAAAGAAACTAAAACCCTAGTATTCCTCTTCCCCTCCCCATTCGATTTAAGTCGCCTTCCTCAGTGTCAGTCCCTCGTCTCTCTAGTACCACTCTCCTTATGTCATCTCCAAGTTGCTCTTACTCTCCTCTAGTTGTCTTAACGTAGTCTTCTTCACCTTGTTGTCCTTTTACCTTATATTAGTCATTGCTAGTCATTGAGATCTCTCGTAACCCATCGCTATTGGTACCACTAATCTCTCGCAACTCATAACCTATTGCCTTATTGTAGCTTATCAGCCACCATCATTGCTACTTATCTCTCGTAACTTGTCGTAGCCCTGAGTCTCGACACTTATTACAAGTTGTAGCCCATTATAGTCCTAAGTCTCCCTATGCCTATCGCAACCCATAGTAGTCCTAATCATTGAACTACACCGTGCATACTCGACAACTTATCACAAATTGTCCTCTAGGCTCCACTTCCAGTCCTCCACTATCGCACCACATCACCCTCTACCCTTTCCTTATATTATGATGTGTCGTAAAATCCGGTGTTGTGAGCTTGTGCTTATGACATAGATAAGGCCAATGTTGCATTTTACAAGGAAAAATATGCTAGAACCTTGTGTGATAATTGATAAATTAATAATGTGATCGCTTATGTTGTGGTCTTGTGGACTTGAGGTGTATGGCTTGTGAATTGTGATTGTGAAAGTCTAAACTTATGTCATTCATAAGACATAACAGAGTGTTGTTTGAAAATTGGAATTTGTAGTGTTTCTGTGATGATTAGGAACTGAAATATTGAATTGTATAATGAAGTTAAGGTTATTCATTTGTTGTCTAAAAATTTGGAATTGGATTATGAATTTGAGGTTGTTCTTGTTTAAATTTTGAGATTGAGATACATTGAAATTTCAATGAAAGGTTAGTCATTATTATAAAATGGGTTTTATATTATAAATTGAATTTTGCAATCATAAAAGATGAATTAGTTAGTTTATAATTGAATTATATGATTAATAGTTATACGAATTGAATTATAGTTGTGAGTTTATGTTTATGATTGGGTTTTTTGATCAAGTAATCAAAAATCAGACAAAATAAAGTATAGTTACGAGTTTATGGTTGAATCACATAATTATAAAAAAAATATACTATATTTGTGAGATTATGTTCAAATTATTTAATCATACAAAATGAGTTATATTTGTAACTTTATGGTTAAATTATGTGATTAAACAAATTGAATTATAGATGTGAGTTTATAGTTGAATTATGTAATAACACAACATGAGTTATAGTTGTGACTTGAAAGTTTACAATTGGGTTATATAATCATACAAAATAGGTTATAGCTGTGAGTTAATTTTTGAATATATAATTACACAAAATAGTTTATAGTTGTGACTTTTTTTTTAATCATGTAGCTGGTTGCACGTCATAACGCTAGTCAAAATAAAACAACTAGATTACTACTATAGCAGTGGCAAGTTTAGATTGATCCTCACAGAGAGTGTGTGTAAAGTTTATGGAATGAAATTAACTAGTGTTTAGGTAGTTGGCTCCCGTTTCCGGAACCCAACTACTTAAACAGAAACCTTCATATTTATACAGATTTTCTCATTCGTATACATGATTCCTCATAAACTCATCTTGCTCTAAATTAATGGAAACATACATATTAAACCGAACCGCGGAAAGTCATAAGACTCTCAAATCATTTCGTCATCATACTCTTTAGTACATTACTTACAACTAATAGTCATCATTAACATTTCAATACTCTCAAACAAGAGTTTTACAAAAACTATAATGGCCTCTCAGGCCACAATATAACATAGTTCAAAAACTTAAATTACAAAAGTTACAAGAACTACAAAATAGCCAATGCTGCAAATCCTTTATGCTCTTGATCACTTGATCTTCAAGCTATACCCTGAGGATGGGGACAGAGAGGGGGGTGAGCTCGAAGCTCGTGGATAATATATTTACAACTGAACAATAAGCGGAAAATATTTTCTTTTCAAACTTTTCAAAACCTTGATCAATATTTTCTATAATTTTCTCAAAATCTTCAAGTCTTTCAAAACATTTGTAAACAGTTTCTGAAATCTCATGATTGGAAATCGCTTTCTCATTTCTCAAGTTTTCAAACTTTTTCAAAACATGCATAATTTCAAACATGAATGCATCTCATGATAATGCATCACATCATAATCAAATCAAAA
>JANIHZ010122304.1:0-13321 GCA_027478365.1 Erythroxylum rufum | reverse complement strand
TGACTTTGCTTCGTCTGGTTTTTGTTAGAAACTCCATTTCAGACGATCATTCAGCTGCTTTTCATTTTTATCTTTCTTTTTGTTTATCATCAAAACTTAATCAATACGTAAAGTCAGTTTTGACTTAACAGGTAATTCTTCCAAGTTCTTTTAGCATACTTCTACTAATATTGTTATTGCTACTACTATGGCCCTAGAAGAAAGCATATCTCATAAATTCTCTTTGAAATATCTTCACGCTCTTCTCTAATAGGTCCAACCAAAATTTGATATTATATCCTCTCTTGTGTTATCCATCACATCAATTTATTCAACCTTTTGGTATCTTGATTTTGATTATTATAATCATATAATCTTTGAATCTTCTATTCTTAAACCTTTAATAGTACCATATGTTCCATATATTGTTCATACTACCGATAACTCTACTATGTATATTCAGAGTATAGGTATTGTTCACACTTCCAAATTAATCTTACCTAAAACTTTTCTTGTTCCTAAATTCTCATTGAATCTTATTTCTATTAGATAACTATATGAACTTGGTGTTAACTTATCTTTTACAAGTCGTGGTTGGGTTATGTAGGATCCATAAGTAGGAGAGATCTTTGGGAAATGGCATAAGGTTAGATGGCTATTTGAGCTTACTTCTTTAAATATTTCATACAAGTTTATTATAGTACTGTCGCTTTTTACATGGAACTCTTGTTTAGGTCATCTCTCTACTGCTAAATTAAGATCTTTAATCTTTAGTGGTACTTTAAACTCTGTTAAGACTAAAAATATTGATTGTGTCTCATGTCAACTCTCAAAAAGTCATGCTTTACCCTTTTTTTTTAAATTATTCCATTTCTTTAGCACCTTTTGATCTAATTCACTATGATATTTGGTGCCCTAATTCTCATGAAACTATTAGTGATTTAAGATACTATATGATCTTTGTCGATGATATTTCTTGCTATACATGGATTTATCTAAAGCATCATATATTTGAACTATTACCTAATTATTCTCACTTTGCTAATATGATCCAAACTTAGTTCTTTTACATTAAAATATTTCACAATGATAATATCATGAAATATAAAGAAACAAACTTCACCAACTTCCTTGCTCAATAAGGTACTATCATCCAAAGAACCTACATAAGCACATCTCAATAAAATGATCAAGTCAAATGAAAACTTAAACATATTTCTAGCATTGTTTAAGCCTTTCTTATTATATTCTCTTCTTATCCTAAAACCTTTTGGGGTGAAGCCGCTCTTACTGTTGTCTACACTATCAATTTTATTCCTTCCTCTCTTATAGGTAACATTTCTCCCTATGAGTTCTTATTCAATTGTGCTCCTGACTATCAGTCTCTTAAAGTTTTTAATTATGCGTAATTTTTTTCTTTTACAACCTCATGGGCACACCATTTTATAACTAAAAGCACGCTTATACTTAAATAATTTGTATCTCTCAACATATAACAACATGTAACCTTTTGGGAACATAACATATTCTCTATACTCTTAAAATTTTAGGTCAACGAACTCTTATAATAACTTTTTTTCTGATGCTACCATATCTTTGTTTCCTGATATTTCTTTTTCAGGTTTATCTTACAACATTAATAGTTCAATTTGACCAATGCTTAATTCCATTGTATATTCCCCAGTTGTGGATCCTTCACTTTCACCAAACAACCCTTCCCTATTTATTCCTTTAGAATCTACCAAGTCTCAACAACTTCCCTATTGTTCCATTGGAATAAGTTAACATTTTGTTCTCTTAAAGACTTTCATGTTTATTCCACTATTTTTTATTTATATGAACCTCGCACCAATCATGAGGCCAAATATGACCTTTTATGGCAGCAAACAATGGTGAAAAAGTACAAACTCTCTCTAACACCAATACTTGGGACTTGGTTAACTTAGCTCTAGACAAGTTTATTATTGGTTGCAAATAAGTTTATAAAATCAAGACTTAAGATGATGGATCGGTTAAAAGATACAAATCTATATTAGTTGCTAAGGGTTTTAATCAGTAATATGAAATTGATTATGAGAAGATATTTGCTCTTGTAGCTCATTTAATTTTAGCATGCAATCTTATTGCAGTTACTATGTGCAAGCACTGGGAACTATTCCAGATGGATGTCAATAAAGCCTTTCTCAAGAGTGATCTTATTAGAAAAGTCTATATGCAACTTCCATTTAGATATGACCATCCACCCAATAAAGTTTATCAGCTTTGTAAAGCCTTATATAGACTCAAGCAAGCTCCTTGAGCCTATTTTGCCAAATTTAGCTCCACTATTGATCATCTTTCATTTAATTCTAACTCTTATGATCATGCCTTATTTCTCCATAAAAAAGATCAAGGATTCACTTTTTTTATTCTTTACACTGATTATATGATAATAACCGATGATAACATTCAGGGTACATCTGCTATCAAATCCTTTATTCATTAATAATTTGAAATGAAAGATCTTGGCCATGTGAGTTATTTTTTGGGCCTTGAAATATCTTCTTATGATTTTGGTTACTATTTATCCTAAGCAAAGTATGTAACTAATCTTATCTCTTGTGGTGGCTTTATTAATACTAATACTACTATCATTTCACTTGACTCCAATGATTATATTTCTGTTATTGGCGGAACTCTTTTTAGTGATAGTACACTTTATCATTAGTTAGTTGGCAGTCTTATATACCTCACCGTTATTCGTCCAAATATTGCCCATGTTGTTCACATTATGAGTCAATTTATGTCTGCACCTCGTACCACTCAATTCTCCATTGTTCTCCATAATCTTTGGTACATCTGACGAACTTTGTTTTATAAACTTCATTTTAATTATTTGTCTTCACTAGACTTACATGTATACTGGGATGCTGAGTGGACTAGAGGTCCCAATTGATCGCCAATCCATTACTAGTTATTGTTTCTTTCTTAGCATATCTCTCATTTCCTGGGTAGTATAAGATGAACAATTGTATCTCGATCCAGCTGATAAGATATGATTTAGTTATGTCAATTAGACTTATCTCTTTGTTTTGGATTAATTTTAGTGCTTAATTGGTAAAGTCAATATTTTTTGTTTTTGTTTTAGGAGGTGATAAGTAGAAATTAAATCAAATTTAGCTTGAAACATCAAACTAGAGAACTATAAGTGAAAGCCATGAAAATAAGACAAATTGCTACAGTGTATAAGGTGATATTACGCCTAAAACTAAATTCATTCCAAGAGTTCTAGTTCAATTAGGAGACTTATTCTTAGCCTTATTATGTAGGTACTTGGATTTATTTAAAAGATAATCTCTAGAATATTGAAATAAGTTAGCTTTCAGGTAAGAAAAGAAAGGGAGAAAGATACATACACTCTCTCAATAATTTTCTTTTTTCTTTATTTTTTCTCTTCCTATTTTATTCTATTTTTTGGGTGGAACAAAATTTATGAGTAGTTAAATCTTAATTTTTTGATTTAAGAGGAATTAAAAAATCTAGTTATAACTTTATAAAATTTTGTTCTAAACCTATATTTTATTTTAATTTATGTATTTCTTATTTTTTGTTCTTTTATTTTTTGAATAATTAATATTCATTGATCTGAAAAATTACTTTAATGTTGATTATCTTATAGTTATCCATGAATTTAATAATCTATAGTTAACATGAATGATTGGTAGAAGTAGTAAATAGGTTGTTTTATAAGGAAAAAACTAAATTGAATAGTTATGGCTATCTTGATTATTTAATTTAAGGTCCAGTATTCTTCATTAGGCTTATTGCTAGCATTTACTTAAGGTTGCTCCTTTGTAACTAGAAGGTCACAGGTTCAAATCATATAAACAACTTCTTTATAAAAATGCAAAGGGAAGGTTGCGTACAATTGATATCTCTCCCCTACCCTTGCAAAGTGGGGAGCCTTATACACTGGGGTTCGTTGACTTTCACTTAATATGAAATGCCATGATACCCAATCAATTTATAGTAAGTTTTAGTATGAATGCTGGGTTTGAATCAATGAATTTAGTGAAAATTGAGACTTATTATTGCTATTCTAATAAGTTTTAGACTATCAGTTTGAATTATGAAAAATATTCTTTTTAGACCGATGATCAAAGTTATTATTGGATGAGATCCTTCCCTTGAATCGTAGTTAAGTAAATTAAATTTCTCTTTTCTTACTGAGTTGATTTATTTTGATTCCTTGTTAATTTTAGTTCATTAATTAATTAATCATAAACAATCACTTAGTTTATCAATGAAAATTGAGAAACTAGTTTTTAGTTCTATTAGGAATTAACTTAGTTCCACCACTACTACAAAAGTTTAGTGAATCGGAGTTAATTTTAAGAGCTTTAATAACCTGTTTAAAATTTTGGCACCATGTTAAGTTTAGTTCATTAATTAATTAATCATAAACCCCCACTTAGTTTTATCAGTTAAAATTAAGAAACTAGTTTTTAGTTCTTTTGTGTATCGACCTAGTTCCACCATTAGTACAAGAGTTTAGTGAATCGAAATTAATTTTGAGAGCTACAACAATCCGTTTAAAATTTTGGGACCATTGCTGGGGAATTATTTTAGTTTCTTAATTTCTTATCTTTATTTTACAGTTTATTGCAATTCACTTTTCTATATAAGGAAAAAGTCATGCACCTTCAAAGGTGAAAGTTGACATAAATATAACAATTGGTAAAGATTCTAATTTCTAAGAAGATGAAAAAAAGATGGCAAATTCTATCACTAAAACATTGAGCGCGTTAGTTGCATTGAATCAACCAATAGTATATATAAGATTTCCATATGTTGAGCTTAATTTTGAATTGAAATCTGATTTAATTCACTTTCTCCTTATTTTTCATGATCTTGTAGGTAAAGATCCATATAAACACTTAAATAATTCCATGTTGTTTGCTCTAGAATGAAGTCACAAGGAATAACAAAAGTGTAAATCAATCTTAGAGCCTTTCCATTATCATTGAAAGATAAGGCAAATGATTGACTTTATTATGCTTAGTGACAACATGGAATAAAATGAAAGGATTGTTCTTGGAGACGTTCTTTACTGCATCACAAGCTTATAATATCAAAAAGGAGATATATGGGATAAAACGATTCACTGCAGAAATATTATATGAATATTAGGAGAGATTTAAGGAATTATGTGTTACTTGCTCACAACTAGTGAAGGAGTTTTATTAAATAAAACACTAGAAGTATCCAGACCATTGATTTCAAACATTACCAAAATTTCTCAACAATTCAAGATAAAGATGGATAGAGACGTTAAGCACGTGAATGAGGTAAGTAATACAAGAATAAAGTTTTAGATTTAACTGTTTTAGTTCATCAAAAGATATAAGTCAATTGTAATAGGTGTGAGTGTTTGGAATATGCTCATTCTCTAAACATCCTATAGATATGTGTCATATATTGCAAAAAGAATCTATTTAAGAAGCTAATGTAATAGGAGGATTTCCTGGTAAACCTTAATCAAAATATGACCTTTATTCAAGTCATTATAATCTAAGATAGAGGGATCACCTCAACTTTATCTATGGAAATCAATGAGAGCTACAAAGATACCGACCTCAAAATTTCAATAGATAACCTCAAGCACCTACACAAGCTCAATCTCAACCCTCAAATTCAGGTTTGTCTTTGGAAGAAATTGTTAAGGCACTTGCTACTAATAGTTAACAATTTCAACAAGAAATAAGAGCAAGCCTTTAGAACTTAGAAAATCAAATCACTCAACTAACTACCTCTATTAGTAAATTAGAAGCGCAACTTTGAGAAAATTACCTTCACAAAAGATGCTGAATTATAAGGAGAATATGAGTGCAATAATATTGATAAATGGGAAGGAAATTCAACCTGAATGTCAATGGAGATAGAAAAGTATGAAGCAGAGGAAGAGAAGAAAGATAAATCTCCAACTTAAGATGCTACAAAGGTAAAATCTGATTTTTCTTTACCTATATCATCTAATGCACATGTACTCTATTTCCCTTATAGGTTGGCTAAATCAAAAGAAGAGAAATATGAGTGATCTTAAATACCTTCAAAAAGGTGGAAATCGATAAACCACTTTTAGAATCCATCAAGAAAATTTCAAAATATGCTAAGTTTTTGAAAGAACTACGCACGAATAAAAGAAAACTAAAGGATAAGGAGAGAATATTTTTATGTAAGAATGTATCAGTTATGATAAATAGAAAATTACTAGAAAATTGCAAAGTTCCATGTATGTTTACACTTCTTTATACCATTGGTGATGAGAAAATTAAGCGGGCTATATTTAACTTAAGTGTATTTATCAATATCATGCCATACTCAATTTATTGAGCTTTAAATCTAAATTCTTTGCAAGAAACTAATATGATAGTTGATTATTCTTATATGTGTCTTATTGGTGTTATAGAGACTTTTTTAGTTTAGGTTAATAATTTGACTTTTACATCTTGAAAATGGATGGGGATAGTGTATAACATTTGGCTTCAATTAGGATAATTGTACATTGTTTCAATCTATCCCCCAACAAATTCAGCATCTCAAAATTTAAGGAATGGCTAGTCACTTTTTTCTTTTATTCTTAGTCACTCATGCCTAGTCATTCCTTTCTTTTATGGCTAGCTAATCTAAATAAATTAGAGTACATTGGATAGGATGCAGTTCATCCCTATCAAATCTACTTATATCCTCTATAAAAAGGAGGAAGAATCAAGAAACCACTTGTTCTTCCTATATCCTTTCTCACAATTTATATGGAAGAGGGTACATAAATTGTCTCGTTTCTAATGCTAGAAATGTCTTCATGAACACTCTAAATTGGCTATTAAAGTTAAACAATACTTCTGATCATATAAAACAATTTTACCCTCTCCCTAATTTGGACGATTTGAGTATATCAATGTTTAAAGGAAGCTTGAAGAAGTAGAGATGCACCAAGATTAAAATTTCTCACTTTTGGCTAAATGGTTGGGAGTTGAGAAGACAATCACCTATGGATTGCCTTTATTCTCCTAACCCTAATTGGGAAAGACTAGAAACTTCGATGCGCATATAGGTGGGCGGGGGGTCACTTACCCCTTTTACATTCAGTAAACTTTTTTGGCAGGAGTAAAATAAAAGCAAGTAATAGATTTATACAAGGTCACCCTAAAGCAACACCACTCAAAGGTCACCCTAGAGCAACACCACTCAATCCTTATAACTATCTGTCAACCTCACTTATCGTGAAATATTTTCACACCCGATAACACGACCAACTTGTGTTAACCTCGTCAGAGAATTTTTCTAACTACTTTTACTCAAACAAAAATTAATACAAATAACTCAAGTATTTAATCAACTAAGAACTGAACAATAATATACTTGAGATAAACGAAATACTTCCCTATGGTTTTTATCTTCTCGAAATAATCCAGCTGAAACTCTTCACCATAGCTAACTCTTTCTTCAATAAAACATGTCGCAGTGTTTCTTCAATTAATAACTGGTGCCCACTTCACCGTAGATGATATTCACTATTTCATGCACTCACACCCATAACCATAGTTCATCAACCTAAGAGATTCACTTCAATTCACTCTCTGCGACATCAACATGTGCTGACAAAACCACTACACCATAGCTCTCACCACCTGTCACACGTTGTTTTGCAATCTTCACAGACCCACGTATAAACATAATCACTGTTTCATTAAACACCTAACTCTTATCAAGTCTATCTCACACACGCACCTACACCTTGTTATCGCACACACACTCCCACTTGGTTTCTACCACTCATGTGTTTGATAGACTTCTTCGGTGATGAGGAGATGTCACAATCCCACAAGTAATTAGAGTCCCTATTAAACCATGCAACCAACACATTGACTTCAATCACACAACAACCTTATCCCTTGAATTTCTTTAGTCCACACAGTCCACACAATCTGGCAGTAACAATTCCAATTTACCAACATATCCAACAGTAATATTTTTAGCATGTCCAACAGTAAAATTAATTCCACCCAGCAGTAAAACTAATTCCATTGTCACCACGATGATAAGCTCTAATGTAGTGTAGAATTCCTACAAGTTATATCTTATATGTCCAATTTAAAATGCCAAAACTAAATATCTATATAATATCCTAACAATCTCCCCCTTTTTGACATTTTTGTCACAACTTTTGAACTCCACATAAATAATAGTAATTGGACATATTAAGATAAAATTCACAATGCTCCCCCTCAATGTAATATTCAGTTACATATTACATAATCATAAGTCAACTTCAATCAACAAGACATAGATAGACAAAAATAAAGTCTTATCTCTCCCCCTTTGAGACAATATATGCCAAAATGAAGAAATTAAGAAGTGCCAGGGAAACGAAGAACTCGCTGCTTTAAATTACAAAGAGCATCAACAGCTACTTGAACAATACCTTCAATCCTTTTAATTTCGGAAAATAGAGCTGCATTAGGATTACTAGTAGGTGTCCCCGTGGCATCTGAGGGACCCGAAGTGGCATATGGCAAATCCACCACCCATGGTTGCCGAAAATTCTAGGAGATATATTCATCAACGCCACCAACTCAAGCATGCTCAACTCAATCCTGGGAACTTCATTGGAATACAAAAACTATGAGATCAAGCATGGAAAATATAACAGAGAATGTGGCTTACTCTCAATAGCCAGCATTGGTTCAATAATGAGACGACCAAGGTTGAATCTCACGTCAATACCAATCACATAAAGTAACTTGGCCTGTGCCAAGTAGACAGACATAACGAGCGTGCTTGGCTCCAGTTTGCCACAATCAATTTAAATAGCATGAAATATTTTTGAGTTAGCATAGAGGAGCGAAGAATAGAACTAGATGGCCACGCAATCAATTTACCCCTAGTTAAAACTGTAGCAATCAAATCATTTGAAACAGTCTAGTCATCATCATAAAGAAGATCATCGATCAAGTTATCAGACCCCATAAATAAATTTAAATGAGAAACATTAAATTGAACCACCCGACCCCGCACATAAACAACACCATAAGTTGAGGCATCCGCATTCAAAATGTCATAGGATAAGTTGCAATAGAATTCCTTTACCAGATTAGAGTTATAATGCTTCGAAAGTAGGGGGCCTTGCAATAAAGAGCGTTTCGACAGTAAAGTATGCAATCCATGTTGTTGAAATTCATCCAAGTTGATTGGTCGATCAAAAACAAACCCAACATCATTTAGAGTAGACCATTTTTGTTCTGCTGCTGAAGTGTAAAACTTGAAAGAAATGGCATCATCCACTATCAGACGAATAGAGGATTGACGGCGAGGCGGGCGAACTGTTTTCCGACATTTAATCTTTGTACGCTTCGCAGGAGCCATAGGAGGCGCTGTTGGCAGAGCAGATGCAGCAGGAGTTACGCGGAATCCGAAGCTGATTCTTTAACCATAGACAATATTACTTGTGTAACATCATAGTCCAGATCTGCTGTATCTCGAACAGAGGCAGTGTCGGGAATGTCAATAGGAGATGCTGAAGAGGATCTAGCCCAGGTGAAACTCCTATTGTGTGTTGGATTCAACAATAAACGACTTGAGCGTTGTGTTGGAGCTGCTGTCTTTTTGTCAGAAACCGAAGATAAAACCTTCTCCTTGTTCTTTCCCATAGTTATTGACCACAACCAATTACTCCAACCACAATCAATCAGAAATCAACCACAATAAGTCAAAAATCGACCATAATCAGTTAAAGTCCAATCCACAATCAAGCATTTAAATTTCAACCGCAAATCAGTAGGCTCCAACTACAAGCAATCAAGGTCTAACCACTATCAAGCATTCAAAGTTCAACCACAAACCAGTAGATTCCAACCACAAGCAAGCTGAAGTAATCTAAAGAGTACGAAAACAATACCAAAATGGGTCTTACTCCACGGTAAAACAAAATGAACTAGTATTGAAGACGACACTTCAATGAAAGTGGTGAATGAGATCCACCATATAAGTCGACGTCTACAAAGATGAAGATGGCAATGCATGTGGTAGACAAAACTTAAGATGAAAGGGACTGGGTTGCCACCGGACTGTAGAAAGTCGTCGACATGATCGTTTGGTGGGAAGCCGCTACAGTGATGGACTAATGGATTAGAAGAACATAAGCAATGGGGACGACGTCTTCATGAGTGTAGGTGTGGCACGACAAAGATGCTGGATTGGAGTAGAAGCAGAGGTGGGATACGTAGAGAGGGCGGCAGCATAAGAAGGGAAGCGTGAAAAATAATTAGGGATTTTAAATCCCTCAGATGAAAGACACCCTTTTTTAGTAATAATATTTTCTTTTTTTTTTCTTTTTAGTTTTTTTGAAAAATAAAATACACTAACAATGTAAAGCATAAAGTCCCAAAGCTCCTCTGAAAAGTTCAAACCTTGCTGCATCAAGAGGTTTCATGAAGACATCCGCCAATTGTTTTTTCGTAGATACATGTGATAAGATGACTGTTTTGCTTTCCATAAGCTCTCGGATGAAGTGATACCGGAGATCAATATGTTTCATTCTTGAATGCTGAACTGGATTTTTCGAAATATCTATGGCACTTTTGTTGTTGTATAAGACAGTCAACTCATTATGATCAATCCCATAGTCTTCTAACATCTGTTTCATCTAAAGAAGCTGTGAACAACAACTGCCTGTAGTTATGTATTCAACCTTAGCGGTCGATAGTGAAATTGAATTCTGCTTCTTGCAATACCAAAAAATCAAATTGTTTCCTAAGAAGAAATAACCTCTTAAAGTGCTTTTGCGACATAACCTCTTAAAGTGCTTTTGCGATCATCTAAGTTTCCAACCCAACTCGCATCACTATATCTAGCTAGATAAGATGTCGAATCTAATGTATACCATATCCCAAAATTAGATGTTTTGCTTAAATACCTGATAATCCTCTTGACTGCTATCAGATGTGTTTCTTTTGGGTTAGCTTGATAGCGAGCGCATACACCAACGCTGTAACAAATATCTGGCCTACTTGCAGTCAAGTATAGTAAACTGCTGATCATGCTGGATATAAACTATCATTAATGTTTTTCCCATTCTGATCTCTGTTTAGTTTCGTTGAGACACTCATAGATGTTCTTGCATGTCTGGCATTCTTAAGACCGAACTTCTTTATTATGTTGTTGGCATATTTGGTTTGCAATATAAAAATTCCATCCTTCACTTGTTTAACTTGCAAACCTAGAAAGAAATTTAGCTCACCTACCATACTCATTTCAAATTCAGATGTCATTAACTTTACAAAGTCATCTACCATCTTTGGATGTGTAGCACCAAACACAATATTATCAATGTAGACCTGAGCCATCACAAAATCAGATTTAAACTTTTTAATAAACAAAGTTTTGTCAACGCTACCTCGTTTATATCCTTGCTTGATTAGATACTGTGAGCCTTTCGTACCAAGCCCTTGGTGCTTGTTTGAGGCCGTTAAGAGCTTTCTTTAGCTTATAGACGTGATCTGCATGGGTTGAGTCAAAAAGGCACTCTTTACATCCATATGATATAGCTTAAACCCCTTCACACATGCTATACCCAATAATAGTCTGATAGATTCAAGTCATGCCACTGGTGCAAAAGTTTCATCGAATTCGATACCTTCCATATGAGAGTATCCTTGAGTTACTAGCCTTGCTTTATTTCTGATAACATTAACCTGTTCATCTGTTTTATTTCGAAACACCCATTTTACTCCAATTACATTCGTATTTGATGGTCTCGGTACTAATTCCCATACATCATTATGTGCAAATTGAATCAATTCATCTTGCATAGTTGTTGTTCAGAATTCATCTTGTAGTGCTTCTTTAATGTTCTTTGGCTCGAATGAAGATGTGTAGCACAAGTAGCCTGCAAGTTCTCGATAATCAACCCTTTTTCTTTCTCTTGTTTTTCTTCTTTCGGTAACATCTCCAATAACATTTTCTACTAGATGATTTCTTCGGATTCGAGATGGAGAGTCTTGATTCAACTTAGCTACTCTCGAGTTTTGAGTATTTAAATGAATACTTTCCGCTTCCATTGTTTTGGTTGAGTCATCATCAGAAGTAACTGTAGGTTCTTCAGTTTGCGCTGTTACTTCCTCAGCAGCAACTAACTGCAGATCTGGGCAATTCTTCAATCTTGTCTCGTTGCTTGTTTGAGCTGGTTCGAATGGTCGGTTATGCTGTTTTTCTTCTGCCACTTGACCATTCAACAAAGATAAATCATCTATCACAACATTTATAGACTTTAGCACTTTCTTGGTTCTTTGATTATACACTTAGTAAGTTTTACTCTGAGTTGAGTAGCTAATGAAAATTCCTTCATCACTTTTGCTTTCGAATTTTCCAAGCTGTTCCCGATCTCTAAGAATATAACACTTACTTTTGAAAATATAAAAGTAACCTACATCTGGTTTCTTTCCCTTCCAAAGTTCATATGATGTCTTGTTCAAAAAGCTTCGAAGATACACTCTGTTACATATGTAACATGCTGTGTTAACCACTTCGACCCAAAATCGCATAAACACTTTACTTTCATTCAACATAGATCTGGCCATTTCTTGAAGTGTTCTATTTTTCCTTTCGACAACTCCATTTTGTTGTGGAGTTTTGGGTGCTGAAAATTCTTGTATGATGTCATATTCATCATAAAAGTCATTAAAGCTTATATTCTTAAATTCTCTTCTGTGATCCGATTAAATTCTCAATATAGTCAAAATTTTAAGAATCATGACCTGCACATATAGGCTTCTAAAAGCCTTAAAAGCATATGATTTTTCTTTCAAAAATGATACCCAAGTATATCTTGAATAATCATCAACACAAGTTAGAAAATATCTCATTCCATCAATGCTATCATGTTGTGTTAGATCGACCAAATCCATGTAAATTAATTCAAGTATGCGAGATGAGGTAACATGTCTAACCTTTTTATATGGCACTCTTAGTTGTTTTCCCTTTTGACACGCACTACAAGTTGATTTTCCTTCTTTGTTCCTTTTGGCTAGACCCTTCACAGCCTCCAATTTTGTCAATTTGCTGATGTGATCAAAATTTACGTGCCTAAGCCTTTGATGCTATAAATCAATGTCATTCTCGTGAGTAGCTGACTTACACGTAGTCATGACCTGTAACATGTAGCAATTGTCAACTGATCACTTGCCACTCACAATACATTCTCCTTGTTCGTTAAGTACCCTACATTTATCACTTGTAAATTTAACTAGCAAACCATCATCACAAAGTTGGCTTATACTTACCAAATTTGCTTTTAATCCATCGA